>JAGPOW010001296.1:131043721-131070434 GCA_030014935.1 Caiman crocodilus
CAGGCTTTTCCTCCCAAAGTGGAGAACCTTGCATTTTTCAGTGTTAAACACCATCAGGTTCTCGTCCGCCCATTTGCTGAGCCTGTCCAGGTCAGCCTGCATCGCCCTCCTGTCTTCAGGTGTGGATGCTTTGCCCCAAAGTTTGGTGTCATCGACGAACTTGGCCAGTCCGCTTTTGACTCCAATGTCCACATCATTAATGAAGATGCTGAAAAATATGGGTCCAAGGACAGAGCCTTGGGGGACCCACTGGTCACAGGGCACCACGATGATTGACTTCTGTCAATTACTACCCTCTGGGTCTGACCATGGAGCCAATTTCCTAGCCAGTGAATCGTGGTGGACCCAAGGCCAGAATTGGCCAGTTTCACCAAGAAGTGATTGTGGGATACCAGATTGAAGGCTTTTTTGAAGTTAAGATATATGGCATCAATCTCTCTTCTCTTGTCCAGGTGATAGGTCACCTGGTCATAAAAGGAAATGAGACTGGTCAAGCAAGACCTACCCGCAACAAACCCATGCTGGCTGTCTCAGGATGTTGGCGTCGGCCAGTCCATTAAGGATGGCCTCTTTAATGAACTTTTCTAAGATCTTCCCCAGGATAGAGGTCAGACTGATGGGCCTATAGTTTGCTAGATCCACTTTCCTCCCTTTCTTGAAGATAGGCACCATATTGGCCTTCTTCCAGTCTTCGGGCACTACACCAGAGCACCAGGAGTTTTCAAAGATCTGTGCCAGGGGCTGGGCTATGATGCTTGCCAGCTCCTTGAGTATCCTCGGGTGTAGCTTGTCAGGGCTGGCTGACTTGAAGGTATCCAGCCTCTCAAGGTATTCCTTCACGAGGTCAGCATTGATGGAGGGGAAGGGGATCTCCCGCACCCGGACCTCCCTGTCCCGTAGCAGGCATGGGCGTCCTATGGGACCGATGAAAGATTGACGCAAAGTACCCATTTAATAGGTTGGCATTTAATAGGTTGGACACCTAATAAATCAGGTGTCAGTTGTCCCACCTGGCTCAGCAGGGAGCTTTTCCTCTGGCTCCCCACATATCTGAAAAAGGACTTTTTATTGTCCTTGATGCTAGTTGGAGTTCAGTTTCAGCCTTGGCTTTCCTGGTTTGCTCCCTGCAGGACCGGACCAGTGCAGAATATTCCTCTTTGGAGGCAAATCCCATCCTCCATCCTTTGCAGGCCTTTCTTTTTAGCCTCAGGAGGTCTGCTAGGTCCCTGGAGAGCCAGGGGGGCTGCTGTGCCCTCTTGCTGCCTTTAATCCAAGATAGAATAGAATTAACTTGTGCATCGAGGATTGCTCCCTTGAGGAGCAACCACTCTTCCTGGACTCCCCTCCCCCTAGGGTAGTGGTTCCTTAGGGCCTCACTGACAAGCCACCTGAGCTTGTCAAAGTCGGCTTTCCAACTGTTAGTTTTAAACAAATGTAAAAGTGCCCATTCACTGGGGTTTGCACCAATTTAATTCATTTTTAAGCCAATTTAAGTAGACTGGTGGGACAACTGTATGTAAGCAAGCTTCTGACAGACAAGCAGGTGACCCATTGCAAACCCTGAGCCCTATTTAGTTAGTTTTTCCCCCTTTACCAGAGCATCTCTGAATAGTAGAACAAAGATCTCCAACAATACAGTTAATCATTCATAGCTGATTTCCGATGGGCCAACTAAATGTTTTTCAGACTTAAGAACCAGACTTTTCAAGTGTTCACATGTTCATTAAGAAAGATAAACACTTTGAAACCATGAAGAAGTTTATTTCATCTCCTTCCTCTGCTCTGTCACCATCTATTTATCAACCCTAGCCAGGGAACATCCTGTACAACAGCACATTCCTTCAAGTTTAAGCTGCCCCAAAGTCTGCTCTAAAAGGCTAGCTTTTCTGATCTAGTCACGCTAAGCATGGCAAGGAAATGCTTATTTAAAAATCCTTTATTTCTTCCTATTTAGATATGGCAGAAGTGACCAAGCTGGCAAAATAAAAATATGGAAAATGGAGGGGGAAGAAAAGAAGAGCTAATGGAAAGTTCGCCCTGCCCACAAAGTGGGCTGTAAGACCACAGTATGGGAACTGAATTGCAGTATTTCATACTCTCTCACTTCTGCATTATACGTGTTAAGTGGTACAGTAACTTGAAGTGTCATACTGATCTACAGAAAGAAGTCCTATGAATAAGAATAATAATTAATACCAAGGCTTTGTATAACACTTATCATTTTCAAAGCAGATGGAATCTGTGATCTATGGGGAGTCAAAAGACCATTTTGCCTCAACTTCTGAAAATGACCAGTAATTTTATGTGCCTGAGCTGAGATGCTTTAAAGGGGGTTGAATATTTAAGAAAAGAGGCCTTCTGAAACACTGAATCCTGCTGTCCTAAGTAATTCTCAAAACACTGAGAAAAAGTGCCAAGTCCCTATCCACCAAAAAACAGGTAAAAAAAAAAAAAAAAAAAAATCAAGCACCCAAAACAAAAGTGTCCAAAAAAATAAAATATCTTTAGTCACTTTTGAAAACTTAGGCCCTGAGCTTAGAATAGTCTCTTTTCCCCTTACTCATACATGTCTTAAATGAGTTTTTTCTGATTTATGTGCAATTAATTTACATGGTACATAATTATCACAATTAGCATGCGATCAGAGTTTGCTGACTGGTTGGCTTTTATATCCCAGTTAACTTGGAAAACCAGAGGAAGTATTGGCAATATCTGCAGAAGTAGAAGGGCACAGAAGAATGGAGCCAGCTGAAGTCCTCCTCTGTGTTCCCCTCCCCTATGTGGGACCTGTACTAGACCTCAGAAACAGGAGGGCCTAGCAACCCAAATTCAATCCCATACAGCCTAACAGACTGGATAGGACCCCAGCAGCTCGCAAAGCACATCTTCAGGCATACACCTTACCTTAACGGTGGGAGCAAGGGGTGGAAATGGTGGGACTAAGCCTTTGTCTAGGATGGTTTGGAAATAGCACCTCTTGCATTCATACAGGGGGCTGGATTAGATCATCCCAGATGTCCTCTCCAACCTGATGATTATAGCATTAATCTTGTCTTGGTTCCTTAATGTTACCCTGAACATGTTTGGTTTTTTTTTCACATAACCAAGCAGTAGTGCATAAAGAGATGCATGGGACTGGGGCTGACTCATTTCCAGCATGGTTTACCCTGTGAATAAACCCAAGAACAGCTGGCTTAAGAGACTGTATCTCTAAGTAAGCATTGCCCGTATCACCAAGCACATCTCAGTTACTGAGCTGCACAGGAATCCAACACGTCAGCCTGGCAGCTGATACCTCTCTCTATTTTTTACAGCCCTATGCAGCAAACAAGTATAAGCAAGAACTACCCAGATGCTTTAACTCATCATCTTAAACAGGCTGCATCCTGGCAGACTTAGGAGAGCGCTCAGCTCTGAACACAGCCAAATTGCTAGAAATACCAGGCCAATAAGATACAAATCACATACACACCAAGGCCGCCGCTTTCTGCATATTAACATAGAGAGAGGGTGAAGGGAGCCATTCTTCCACCCTTCTTCAGTCTCTAGCTTTGTCCCTTACAATACCTGCACAAAGGATGGGGATTAGCTTCCTATTCGACGTACAGCCTGGTATAAGCACCTAAGCCAATGTGTGCCTGAACTGGGACTTGCGAGAGATGGATTCTGTTTCTAACTCTGCTACTAGTCAGATGACTGACTTTGAACATGTCACTTCTCTTCCCCGTGTTGCCTACCTGTAAAGTACTCTGAGATCAATGAAAGGCAAGCACTCGAGAAGAGCCCTGCAGTAGTTTTGCACTGAACTCTCCTGTTTTCCCTGAGCTGAGCTGACTTTATTCACAGGTTATTATCTGATATGACTTTAGAAAGGGCTTTTACCTGAACTTTCTTGCAGGATACAGCCCTAAGGAACTAGGACTCCTAGCACACATTCCTGTAAGGCTGCATGTCACCCATGCATGGCAGCAGGCATGATTTTGGGATTGCCAATCAGATCCCAATTGTGCCCTTTCTAATTGCCAGTGTTGGGGGAGCCTGGGATCATGACCCCAGACAAGCTGAAAATCAGGTGCTGGCAAAGCCAACAATCAGCCGCAACCCTGGACCACACTGGAAGCATTCAAGACTCCAGTGTTTCCTCCCATCCCTCCCATCAGAGCCGACAACCAGTTGACTCTAGGGCCCCCATCCCTGCTTGCTACATGTTCAATTTAAGGCACCGTACAAACCAGCCGTAGAAGTGGTCTATATATGACACAGGAAATGCATATAACGTAAAACATTTTTATGGCTGCTATGCCACTTTATGGTGGCTTAAACTTGGTGTGCTCGTACCCTTACATTTATGTCACATTTACCATATTGATTGTGACATCAATGGCAATATACAAAGAAGGCCTGTGACAGATAACCTACAGAAAAAAAAAAAAAAAAAGGTATAATTTGTCATCAAAAAAGTTAGATTTGGAAAAGTTCAAATCCTAAGCAATGCAAAAGAACTGTTCTACCCAAAGTACTGATCTAAATTTATCTTTAGAGCAACTCCACTGAAATCAGTAAATTAATGGACAACTTTGTCCTGCCACTTCCACATCTCTTCTGCTAGCTTAAAGAATGAAAGACTCACTCTGAGACTAACTCACCCTAAATGGAGCTGAGTGTTTTGATCTTCGGATCTTTGTTTTAACAGTCAGGGGAAATGTTTCTCTTTCTTTATATGGTATTTGTAATACTTTCACCTGCAATTGCTCTGATAAGTAATCTGAAACACTGGCTTGTACCATCCACTCTGCCGGAACGCTGCAGTTTGCGCTCTTCACAACAGTGATGCCTCTGCTAAGAGAGAGAGTCCACCTTCCTTTTATTCCTGTTGTGCGAATCACACCAGTGCAACAAGAAGCTGGGCTATATCAAGATCCAGCCTTGTCTGAATATCAAGTGTGCAAAAGAAAAAAAAAATAGGGCCAAATTCTTATCTCCTACCAAAGCCCAAGAACATGCATCTCATGTCAGGGGAGCTATGCTGCAGCCAGCATACAGGGCCCACTCTGTCTCACACCCTGGGACTGGGATTGTGGTGGTGCTATTATGTAAGCAGTGTCTATATATATATATATATATATATATATATATATATAAAAAAATCATCAGCTAGTGTCCATGAGAATTGGTGCTGGTTTTACTGTTTGTTACTCTGCAGGTTCAGTCAAGTTGCTGTTCTCACACACTGCAAATTAACTTCCTGTCTGCAGCTCTGAAGAAGAGGCACTAGATGTGCCGGCCAGCAGATCTCTGCAGTTCTCAGACCCTCAATGTCAAAGCTGCTGCAGAGCAGGGCTTTGAAGTGCACAGAGAGCGCCGAGCTCACCCGTGTCACCACGAAGCCGAACTGCAGCAATTTCACCAAGCTGGGGGCCTGCTGCACCCATGGAAGTGAGAGAGATTTGTCTTTGAAAGGACAGACCAAATTGAGAGGCGCTCCTCCATCACAAGCCAGGTCCCTTGGTTTTGACAAAGAAAATCTTTTTCACCCTTTTCCTACCACACTGGTTCCCAACTTTTGTAGCCTCAAGGCACCCTTAATGAGACTCGAGGTACCCCTCAAACAATGCCAACTCTTGGTTTTCAATTTTCTTATGGCTACAAAAAATAATGGAGCAATTCTTCTGTTGCAAACAACTCAGAAAGGCCACAACAGGTCAGAATGCTTTGGACATCATGAATTCCTACTTACAATCTCTGGGTTTCTCTTGTGAATCAATCATGTTTGCACACACAACCGTGAAAGGAGCTCAAGCCACTCTGGCTGAGAATCACCATCTTACACTGTCACAGCGGTGCTGATGCACCCCACCTCCACGGGCGGCACAGCCTCTCCGGCGCATTTTGCTCCCATCTGTCAGCCACGTAGGAAAGCATCGCTTTCATCAGTACAGAATCTGAGTCCCTAACAAAACTACCAAAGCCACAACAGGAAGATCCATGCATGGGCAACCCTTTCCCTGACAAAGGAAGTTCAGCTGGAGTCAACACCGCTGCTACAGCTAAATAACTCATGCAATATTGTGCCATATCAGTGAGAGTCTGAAGACTGTTCTCACGTGGGATGTATTGGTATCAAGGGAGGAGTTAACAGAGACCAATAAAGCAGTGAAACTAAGCTTTCCTTATGTGCACACAGTAAGGATGCCCACACCGCCATCAGATGAGTGACTGCACCGCATACAGAAAGGTGTGGATACATGTGCAGCCACACAAAATTCAGTGTGGGATCTAGAAGCCTGAAGAAGTACCAGGGCTGCACGCAGGCTTGCGCAGCCTTCCCCGAAGCCTGTGCCACCCTAGATAGTGCGCCAATATGCAAGCTGGTTGGGGCATGTCTAACCATGCTGCAAGCACTCAGTTGACTGCAAGGAAGCCATTCCCCCAAAACAGCTGTGGAGAGGACACCTGTAGTGGCTGGGTGCGTAGCAAACTCCTACAAAACCATCACCGCACTTGTCTCCGCATAACAAGAGCATTCCTCTCACACTATATACAACCTGCCTGCCTGCCAACTGATAACCCTGGGTAACCTCACTTCATTTTACCAGCGCTATTCTGTCACCAGACCTGCATTTTGCATATTGGCTTCTCTTCCACCCAGGAGATCGCAAAACACCACCACTCTCCCCGTGCCTGAAGAAGGGTGTTCATGCCTGAAAACTTGCCAAGAATAATTTTTCCAACTATTTAGTCGGGCTGGGCTAATAAAAGATACCACATTTACCCAAAGAACCTTGCTTTCCTCTCCCCACAGACATTTAAAGGGACTTTTAGTTAGAGAGAAGGGCAGCAATTAACTAGGGAGAGGGTGCTCACACAGCCTTGAGGAAATTCCCTCACCCAGCACAACACCTATCAACCTTCCCTAGCCCCACACCGACTGTCAACATATCTGTGATAAACTGAGGCTATGTTGTCTACATGGCATCCTGCCGTACAGAGAGGAGACACCTGAGCGAGCTATAAATGAGCTAACTTAGGTACCCAAAGCAGTGGAGCCACAGTACCAGGGGGCAGGGCCAGACTAACCCTTTTGTGGGCCCTACGCAAACCAGCTGTGCACATAGGTGCTTTGCAGAGGGTAGCAGCAGCCACCGCTGGGACTTGGAGCTGCAGCGTGCAGCCCTAGAAGGGAAAAGGAGCTGGGCAGCAGTGCAGTGCCACGGCAGCGGCAGTGCCACAGCAAAATAAGCACAATCAGGCCCGTACTTCACTTAAGACCCTAGGCTTGCACCTGGTTTGCCTATGCATTAATCCGGCCCACGCAGTGGGCTCTGATCTGAAAAGTAGGACTAATTAGCTTAGGTGGAGTACCACACTAATACAGCCCTACTGTTCTGGTAGCCGGGTTAGCACATTTACACGTAATTAGAGTAGTTCTGCACCACTAAAATAACCTAAATGCCACTGTATGTGTTTTGCTGGGATGCCTATATCCAATCAGTGATAGGCTCTAAGATTTGGGGAAGATTCAATTCAGATTCAAATTTTATTCCTGATCCAATCTCTATAGCATAGCAGGCTGGTCCAAAATCCAAGAATCAAACAGTTCTGAACTCTGCGATATCAAGAAGTTTCAACTTGGCTCCATTTGGAAATCAAAGGGCACAAGGTGGAATACGGTAGGCCTCTCCAGCTACAGGTGTCCCTAATACAGACACGCTGCTGTGACACTCTCAGGTGTTCAGCACTATCCGGTTCCTAATACCGCCATCTTAGTCCTTTCCAGGTATAGTTTAAGCCTCAGAGGATAAACACATTCACTTTTCCCCATTTCAGGGCAGGTGAAATAGCATAAATATCAAGAAAGGAAACCTCTGTCTCCATCAGATGTGTGTGTATATATTATAGGCAGGGCAGGTAAGGACACCAGTAGCCAAAGACATCTAACTTTTCCATTACTTAATTATTTACAAGTTCAACCATTATAATTCACAACTATTCATTAACCAAAATAATACGTCAAACAAGTCCATAAAACAAAACCTGCTGGACTAAAGGAGTCTTAACATCATCATTCAAAAAGAAAACAGAAACATGGGAAACAGAGCAGCTGAGCCGACTCATGCCATCTCTGGTGGTCATGGATCAAAGCCATCGGTGCTAAAAAGTCAGTCTGCAGAGGTGAGCCACCAGCATTGAATCCAGCCTGCTGTGTTGTAACAACCCCCTCCAGAAACTGTTCCAGTCCTCCTCGCTTCTGAAATGTGCACACTGTTTCTGACCCTGTATCGGGCCACTTTGAAGTCTTCTCCCATATGCTGTCAGCTGTACTGCAAATTTCTCATAAAAGGTTTTTTGCACATATGGGGGCAGGCCCAACCAGCCTGTCTCTTTCTCCCTAAAAAAGGTAAAAATGAGACCACTGCCGATTGCCCGGCACTCAGCAGAGATCTGCCATTGTCTGAAAGCTATGATAAAGCAATAGAGTAAAGAGCCTCCACTACACACTGCAGTCAGAAAGCCACCATGAAGGCAGGAGCCAGTGTGAAAAGCAAAGGGTATAAAAAAGCTGCAACAGGCAGGGGGACGTAACATCTGAATGATCTTAACATTCCTCCATGATGATATATGAATGATAAGGGCAGGTGAGGGGGAATGGAGACTGAGGTTTACAACAGCTGATAGGGGTAGATTCTGCCTACAGCACCAGGTGGGAATGAGGTTGTGGGACTTTTTCCCCACCACAAAGCAAGACAGTAGAGTTAATGTTAAGGGGACAAGGATTTGTTCCCTTGCAGGCAGGAATGGGCTTGGTTAGCCAGATGGAAGCCACTTGCCCTAAGAGGGATATGCAGCACAGACTAGTCAATAGCCATGTCCCACTGCACCAGCTATTTGTGGAGCTGAAAGAATGCACTGGCCAAGATTCCCATTCCCTCCCACTCTCAGCAATAGTGGTACCAAACTCGGGACTTGGTACCAAGTGCCTCTCTTTAGTTAATCTACTCTGGAAGTAGTGCTGCCAACAAGCAGTCATTACAAACATTTCCATTGCAAACCTTGTGATTTATTTTTTTCTTAAAGAAACTCAAGTCTGGGGTTGTGTGATTATGTCAAAAAAAATAAGCTGGAACTATAAATTTCAAGCCATTCTGGTGACAGAAAAAAAGGCTTGAATACTTTAATCCTAAGGGCTCAGGAACCAGACAGGGACTAGAAGGACCCAAATAATGTATTATTTTTCCTATAACCTCCACATTTTTAAGCCAGTTTCATTGAGACCTCATTTTTTGCTTCAGCTTTTCAACCATGTCAAGTTAGCCCTTAGGAGAAAACAAAGACTCCAACTTTGCACTCGCTGGTATATAGAAATGAACTTGAGGACAAAGAATATTCCCGGAGGATGCCAGCTTTTAGAGGTGACCCATTCTTATCACACATTTAAATCCCTTTTTAAAAATAACCCAGGGGTTTCCTTTTTGGAATATATTTCCCCAAGGTGAGACAATTTCCTTCTAGCATCAACCTTACAAAAATGCAAACTCTCTCAAAGCAACCAAGGCTGCTAAACCACATCAGGCTAGCACTTAAGCTTCCCTAGTGATACTGTACTTTTAAACAGCACCATTCAGGTCAAAGCACTTGACCAACTTTGCTTGTACTTCACAAGGACCCACTGAAAGAAAGTGATCTATAGGGAGATGGTTAGCAGACGCCTAACAGAGAGGCCAATTCACAGCAGTAAAGGGGGGAGAGGACATGCTAGAAACTTTCAGGCATTCCCACGAGAGCTTTCAGGCAGAATTCATCTCGCTGCTAGGATGCACACAGATATAAGGAGCCTGAGTTGCCCAATGATATTTTACTGCACGTTTCATGTAGTTGCATGTGCACAGTACAGCTCTGCCCAATGTGACCAAGGCTGTCCGTAGTGCAGATGCTCAGGAGCAGTTCAGTGCTGCCCCATACCCATCTATGGGCTTTGTTACCTATTGCACTTTAAGCTTCTCAAATGCTGATCAGTGGTAGTGTTAGCTCAAGTTTAAAGCGGCTCAGGTGAGCAGGAGCCTTGAGGACTAAAAGGTAAGAATTCCCCCTTCCTTCCCTCCCCATTCCCATTCACCCCCCAACCCCAAGACTCCCCCCCGTTTCCAGAGCTCACCTATGCCCCAGCCCAGCCCAGTAGCAGACGCCAGGCAGGCAGATTCCCCTTCCTTGCCTGCTCCCCCAGGATAGTGCTGGCAGCCACAGGTGGGCCAAAGCATGGGCAGGGGGTGGGAATCCGACATGTTGGGTGGATGGGGGCAGTACGCCAACCCAGGCTGGTGGGGGATGGTGGCAGGAAGTTAGCAAGCCTAATGTGGTGGGGGACAGTGACCGGATCCAGGTCAAGTGTGGGGAGGAAATGGTGTTACACTAACGTGCAGCCTAGAGTGGCCACATGTTAGTGTAACACTAGCTGGGTAACAGATAAATCTAGCCTGGAGTGGCGTAATTTTAAGATGCCCAAAGTGTGCCTAAAACTAGTTTCACATGTTACTATGTGAACAATCCCAAGGTTAAGAGCTCCCTGAGCCACATAAAATTAATATGCAAAACAGCCCTAACTCCAAAATTGTAGCCAAAAAGAGTGAGAGTCAAAGAGAGCACAGCCATGTCCATCATCCCACCTTGTCCCTGTGACAGGGGAAACCTAAGGGACCCATATTCTAGACTCGCCGCCCACTGAGGGTTTTGCATCCTGCTCTCTCACATCCCAAGGAAGTAACCAAGTACCAAGCTGTGGGCCAGGAATGAGAGCGCCTTCCTGCTGAGACTAGGTCCCTGAGCACCCGGGAAGAATACATACTGGAGACAGAAGGAAAACGAGTAAGAGGAAGCCTGACTGTTGTTCCGGGAAGTGGACCCAGCCCCGACAGCAGGAAAGTGAGCCCTGGCTCCCATGGATCTTTGTGTATTTTGCATTTCAGAGTCAGGGGGAAACCCGCATAGGTAGCACTAAGGGTGGTGAGCAGGTTTCTTCACATCATGCTCCAACCACTTGAACTACCTTCGACGGGCGTGGAACTGGATGATTTGGAAAAGCTTTGAATGGCAGTCCTCTTGAGGGTACTTCATGCAGGGGAGGCAGAGACTTACTAGTGGGAAAAAGAGCGCACCTGTGTTTGAAGAGAAAAATCGAGGCAGCTCAGCACAGGTTAAAATTCCCATAGGAACAAATGAAGGGCCAGGCTCCCCCTACGTACCTGAGGATCTCTCCCAAGGTGTCCAAGAGTTGCCCACTGAAATCACCAGGAGAGCAGTTTGGTTCTGCGGGGCAAAGTGGAGTGACGCTCCCGGGGTACACAAGCTGCACGTTAGTTTCTGAATGAAAGCACAGAAGAACACAGGAGGAGAAGGACACTTCCCTGATTCTGGCCACGTATATCAGGAATTGGGCAATTGCCTAATGTTAGACACCTAGGGCGCAGCCAGATCTGCCTGTGGCACCACACGCCGCATATGCAGGCATTCCCTATGTTTCTACTTTGCAGCATGGTGGGGGGTGTTGACCCCAAGAAATCCCCGAATCAAAAACCCCATGCCAAAAAAAAAAGTGGGGTCGTGCATGTGGCAGCAGCCCAAAACCAGAGCCCGGCCAGAGCCACACTCCAGCTACTGGCCAGGCTTCCTGGCACAGCTGCAGCCCCAGGAAGCCCCCAGGACCCCAGGTAAGACAGCCCCAGGTAAGCACATTGCTGGCCCCAGCCTCCCCTACCCCATCCAGGGTAACCTGCCACGTGCCAAAGCATGCACGACATGGGCGTTTCACAAGGTGTGCCACTGCTACTTGTCCCCAGGGAAACAAATGTCTGCGCTCATCTTGGACATACCCCTGGGGGGGGGGAAACAGAATTTAGCCCCTGCCAGCGCAAAACAGACATCTTTTGTTTTTAATATTTTTTTCAAAAAAGTATATTACAAGGGTGTCCACACTTTTTCATTTCCTCCACACCCAAAACATTCTTTATTCTTTTATTTTTCACCCCAACTCTAGACCCTCCCACCCCTTCTCCTGGCTAGGTTTCAGAAGTGCCAACTCCATGGGTGCTCCAGGGCTCAAGCACCCACCAAAAGAAATTAGTCAGTGCTAAGCATGCACAGAGACACACTTGCAGATGTTAAAAAAAAAACACCAAACAAACCAAAATGTGCTTTCCTGAAAGAAGCAGCTTGTTACTTCAACCCATCTCTGCAGCATCTGTAAGGCTTGGGCACATCAGCAGGGCTTTTTGGTGCTTTTAGCTGAAGCTGATTCAACCAGCTATTAGATAAAAGCGCCAAAAAAGCCCCACTAAAGCGCCCGATCTTTACAGATGCTGTAGAGCCGGGTTGAAGTATGAGTGTCTCTGTGCATGTGTGGGGTTCAGCGCAGGAAGGCCCCAAGTTAGAAGTAAAGTACCGGCTTTTTTTGGTTGGTTTTTGTTTTGTTTTTTTACATCTGCAAGCATCCACTGGCAAAAAACAAAGTCAGCACCTTGCTAGATCTTGTCTACTTTGGAAAGGGTTTGCCAGCATAAGCATGCTGGTAGAATTATACCAGCAAATTCCCTTCATGGAAACGACCGATACTATCAAAGGCTTCTGCAGTCGGGATCGCTTAAGTCAGGGGTAAGGACAAAGCTGTGCAAAACAGACCTTACCCTTTCACCAGCAACATCCAACCTGGTATTGCCAATATGCTCAGCCCAGATCTTGTACTGTTGTGCTGAACCTAGGCTGATCCATTATTTACAGCCTAATTCCACAGGCCTTCCCCACACCAGTAACTCTTGTTCACATGAGCAGCTCCTCTGAAGCAGAGATTTACATAGCAATAGAGCTTGCAAGACAGGAAGCCTAAATTACAAGGAATATAGCACAGCGCTCTTGTTTTTGTCTATGTCTGTGAAATACTGAGCAGGTGCTACAAAAAGAGATTGGTGACAACAGTGGATAATTAATAGGCACGGGGGAGGCAGCTGAGCTGGTGGAGCGTTAGGTTAAGGCAGGGAGACCTGGGTTTTGCTCCTAGGTCTGGCTCTGCACCGACTCTGTGTCACTTCCATGCCCACTCTTTGCTTGTCCTGCCTATTTAATTTATAAGCCTTTCAGGACGTAGGCTGTCTCTGACTGTGTTTGTACTGGGGCTAGCACAAGAAGGTCCCGATGTACAGAGGCCTCTAGATGTTACCGCAGACTGAAAACTGAATAATATTGACTATATGTAAAAGTTTTATCCTGGAAGTCCTTATTCTGCATGTGCCCAGGCAAACTCAGATGGTAACAGGATTTTCACTCGAGAAGGGAACAAACAAAAAGCAAGTAGGAATTCCAGGATGTGAAAAACACCGCAAATAATAAATAATTGACCAAAAGCAAGCCCTGGTTAGTTTGTGATGACTAACAATATCACAGCACAACTTGGTATGCCTAGAATCTGCTCCCTGTACATTTATTCTTCAGAGTCTCAAGTTTCCATGTCTACAATATTTCCTAAACAACTGACACTTCTGATCCCTACTGAAATGTAATGACAGTGGCCAAAAAAAATAATTTGCTGCTGGAAATGCATGCTTTTCCTTCCTCTTCTCCCCCTCCTCCCCGCTCGTCCACCATTTGTTCATCCGAGTTCAGTTCAGAACCCTGGATGCATGCCGTGATGCTCTTGTAATATTTTATACGGTAATGCATTTATATGCAATGATAGTCTCCTAGTAAAAGACATGCTACTTCAATAAATCTTCCAGCAGAGGAATATAATTTATTCTGGCTAGCTGTTTATTGTAGACACTTTGTAATAAAATATTCCAACTTGCAGGCTGCACTCTGTAACTTTAATACAGTATGAAAAATGAACATTCCTGTTGAATAAACAGCTTCTTAATTCAATTGCTTTTAATTTTCTCTGCATTTCACTGCACTTAGATGTCAGTGAAGACAGCTACTAGACAGACAAATAGAATTTACTAGTCTAATAACTCAAGTCTGGTATCAGAACATTAGTTCTAAAGGGTGACAGCTTATTTCATATACTTAGGAATTATAAACTTCAAGAAAAATGCAATTCTTTCTGATGTCACCACCTAGATTTGCATCTGGAGACCATTTTCAAAAGTATTTACCTAAACTGCAGACTCAAACCTTGCATTTGTACCCACAAATGCCAGCTGGATAGGCAAACAACACTAGCGTGCCTTTTTGTACGCGGGAAATGTGGTACCCTGGGTGCAATTTAGATGGCCATATTTGAAAACTGAAAGCCTACGGCATCATTGTAAAACTGTTAGCAAAACTGCACATGCAATAATTTATTTGTGCCCATAATTAGGCACATACACTTCGAAATCAAGGAGCTAGGTAAGCAAATACCCTATTTGCATATGCGGGTCTAGCAATGAAAAACTCCCGCTTAGCTCAGAGCCCTTCAAGTTATGGGACCTAGTCAACAGGGTCCATTTGAGACCTTGGCTATAAAAGAATCTTCTCTTTATATCACAAAGCACAAAATTCCCCTCAGAGCATCCTTTCCCTTTTAACTCAACCGCAAAATAACAGCAAACTAATACAAATTAAACTATTTATTTTAAAGACTGTAACTTTCTTCCACTATCAGGATCCGACTCATATCCTGCCGTTGTCAGCAGGAATGCAGGGGACCCATATTTTGGTTGTCCCTACAATTTTGCATCAACTTATGCAAAAATGGATCCCGAAATAAGGAGATTAGTACACAACACAGCACTTCATTAGACAGTCAATAAAATTTATGGGTAAAATGCCCTCTGATGTCAGACAGAAAACTACATAGCTTAGCTCAAGTCACCGTTCTGCAGGCAAGAATCTTGTTCCTGATTACAATAAAAAGCTCTTCCCTACAGGTCTTATAGCACATTTAAAGGAAGGTAAGTGATAGGATTTCCATTTTCCAGATGGGGAAACCAGGGCACAAAGAAACAGTGACACCCAGCAAACAGCCAGGGGTACACCCAAAAATAAATTCCCTAATCGAGGTTTCCTAAAACCTCAGCAAATGCCTTTACCCACTATATCACTTCAGTGACTCCATTTTTCTTTTCCCTGATGTAGAAAAGGGCTTCTCTTGGGGAAACCTTTGGGGTTAGCTTGTTACATAGATCTTCCCTGGCATGTTTTTTTTGGCTGATGATCAGTAGATTCATTAATTCCTATCTCTTGTAAGTACTATAGAGCACTCAGATGCTCAGGCCAAAAAAGTAAACATAAAATAGAAGGATAATATAAATGGACCCCTTTTAAATCTAGATAAAATCAATTCAGATACAATGACTAACTTAAAAAAATGCTTTTAAAATGAAAGACAAAGACCTCCTTCACCGGCAGCTTCAAAGAGGCATTTAAAACTAATGAGAGTTTGGGAAATCAATGAATGGATATTGAGCTGCTATTTAGCAGAACTTCAGACAGATTTCGGTAAACAAATGTAGGCCTAAAAATAAATGTGTGGGAAAAAAATATCTTGCAGGAAATTACATGTAGATAAACAGAGAGAAGAAGAGGTAGAAAGGAGATACTGCAAGGGCGCATGAGAGCAGAGACCTCTCTTAAAGAGCCTGGCATCTGTTGGGGGAAGAAGGGGAAATCAACTCCTATTAGATCCGTGGCTGACTTGCTAATCGAGATATGTACTAACCTAGGTTAAGTAGATGAGCGACTTTCCCTGCCCTTGGCAGACATCTGCATACAAATCTGGAGATGCAATTCAGAGGCAGAGCTGCATTCTGTCAGCGTCACAGGGAGAACAGCTAGTATCAGAGCTAAGTTGTAAGTGGTGCCAAAGTCTCTTCCGATGCAGCCTAATCATGGTCTTTTTTCCTCTTGCTTTTTATATACGTGATGGTTCTAACGAGGAGAGCTGCTAAATTCATACAAAGTTACCACCCACCTTCCTTGAGGTTTTTGTACATGGAGTCTGCATACCATTACCTTAAAATCTCTGGGTTTTTATATAATTTTATTCCAAGTTGCCACAGCCTAATGACACACAACACTGAATGAGGCAGAAGGTAGGGCTGGATAGTACCTTAGGGTGTCTTTACATGTACTCGGGGGTGGGAAGGGAGTGCTTTAATTAGAGAGACTCTTGGAAGCCTCTAATTAAAGAGCCCACAGCATTTCATGTATTTAGAGTCCTATGCTTCAACATGGCAGTGGGGGTGCTTTAACTAAAGCTCATTCGACAAGTTTTAGTTAAAGCACCCCTGTTGTCATGTTGAAGTGCAGGGACACTGAATACACGTCATACCAAGGCTTGCTGAAGCGTGCTAATTAGCACACTCCAGCAGGCTCAATTAGCATGCTAATTAGCATGCACTGGAGCAGGCATTGGGCATGTGTATATGTGACCTTAGAAACTAAGTGGTTCTGAGAGGCATGAGCTTTCACAAGCAATAACATACTTTGTCAGATGCTAACCTCAAAACAATACAACTAACCACCCCTCAGCCCTGAATGGGAGAATTTATATTAGTGAAAATCTAACTTCATTTTTAGAAATAAACCAAAACAAAACCCTGGTTCTGGACCAGGGGCGTCTAAAATCCAAACCCATTTTGGATTTGTCTGCATCTATAAGCACATGAATAAGAAAGCTATAATCATTACCTAGAGAAACCTTAGTAAAAGGACCAAGTTTCACATTTAACGTGGAAAATGGTAAAGCTTCCACATGGGGCCTTCTTATCAATTACAGGAGGAAGTTCCACATTTCAGATCTGGCTCCGGTGAAAGTTTTGGCTCCTGCGCTTCCCACTGTTTGCTGGCGGTTTCACTATTGTAGTGGAGCACAAGTGTTGTAGGATGTCACAGACTCATGTGGCAGGCGCCAACCCTATATAAAACTTTGAATATCATGGCACAGACCTTGACCTGGACTCTGTATTCAATATGACAACACCAGGCTGACGTGCTCACAGAGACCAGTGATGCTAAGCAGATGGCCTGATGCTTTTGTACCACTTGGCACTCAGGGCTCAGGCCTTCATTTCTGCATATATCAAGGAGCAGTAATAAAGCCTAGGTAATGACATGGTATTACCAAATCAAAGACCACCTGTAAATATTCAACACTGCTATAGGTTTCCTGCTGGCACCACAGTAAGAACCAGTGTTGAGGATGCTAAAGAAGTTGCAAGCATGCAGTGCTGAGTTGTGCCTGGTGTTGCCCTTGCTCTGTAACACCTGTATGTTGACTGCACTAACATAGACTGCAACATTAGCCTTTACTTCAAGATACAACCATCCATCCAAGGATCTCACAGAACTTGAAACAATCCTCACAATCCCCCAACATTAATATTCCCAGGCACAGAGAGATTAATAGAACCTACCTGCATCTGTTACTAGCGTAACTGGACTTTGGCACCCTAGTGCAATCCTATTCCACCCTGTTCAAATCCCTGAAAAATCCATTAACGCACCTACTTTTCTATAAAGGCTGAGATCAGGGGTATCAAAGACAGCCCGCAGGCCAGAGCCAGCCCATGGAACAAGCCCTTCAATCCAGCCCATAGTAATGCCTGCAGGTCTCAGACTGGTGCGCTGCATATAGCACATGCTGACTGTGTCCCCGTGCCCTGTATATGGCATACGTACTGAAGTCAGCCAATCTGGGTGTATGCTGCATGTAGAGCCCATGCAGGAACAGCCTGGCACACTGGATCCAGAGCTGTTCCAGATCAGGCCCACAAATCAGCCCCGTGTACAAGATTCAGCACATAGGGCCATTCTGGCACGGGCACTACATGCAGCCACGACCCCAGACCAGCCTCGTGCATCTTGTTTTGAGCTGGACTCAAGCAAGCAGCACATGGGGCCAGTCCAGGGCACACCCTGCATGCAGAACCCTCAATGGACTAGCCCTGTGACCTGGCCCAGCACATGGGGCTAGTCTCTGGGCCCAATCCAGCAGACCGGCCCTGCACCCCGCATCTCTTCCGCAGGGCTGGATGAGTTTGACACTCCCACTTTATACCAAAAGTCGCAAAAATGCATGGAGGAGAAGGATCCATCCCATTATTTTCATTAACAAGTTTTCAGAGATGCAAACAGAGTGGAACGGGATCCCACTTAGGTGCCAGATAGGTGGTACTTCTGGCCTAACAGTCTAAACCAGGGGTGATTAAGATACAGCTGGTGAACTGCTCTAGCTCACAGAACCACGTCATCTGGTCCACAGGGCTCCCCACAGGTCTGGAAATTTGGCAACGCGGAGTAGTACCCGTATCGACTGCCATGGCTCTGGGATGCCACAAGTCTGCAGAAAGCAGAGGACAAAAGCCAGGGCTTCTCATTGTCAGCCCTTTGCTCTCATTACTTGGCCATGCTTTCTTTCCAGAGTTCACTGTTGAACTAGTTTGAACAAACAAATGTGATTTTCATTCTCTTTTTACATTATCTTTGAATATGTTCTGCCACAGAGCTCATGTCATATAAAACTATATCATTCACTCTTCCATGGTCTAGTACATAGCTATCTAGGTTTGTGGCCAGACCATACATGCAGTAACGAGTACATCCTCATGCTACTCCTGAGGAAGAACTGAGGCACAGAGAAAATAAGTGTCCTGACAACCATCAAATAGGAAATCCTTGCAAAGCCAAGAATCCAAGCCAAGTAGCTCAGCTCCATAACCAGCCCCTTAACCACACGGCTATCTTCCTTCCCTGTGAGCCAAAGTTCCTGACAAAACCAAAATGCACAACAGCTCAGAAGTCATTGGAGGTGCACAAAGAAACACCCCTTACTTGAGAACACAGCCATGAGTACCCCAAACACATGTGCTACATTCAAAGAAATGGACAGTCACCGTCCAGCATGCTGGCTGCCAACTCGCCACACAACAGGTACACCTTTGCCCCTTCCCTTCTCTGTTGCAAAAATAGAAATAATCAGAGCAGCTTTCTTGTACAACCAAGGAACGGCTATGATGGAAATGACACACATTCCTGTACTAGACTTGGCATCACCCGGGCACAGGTATTGCACTCCCTTATGCACACCACAGCTCACAAGGGAATGAGGCCAAGTTGGTGGAGCCACGAGTGAGGATCAGTGGCGTTGCAGGGATAAGTCGTGGGTTTGAAGTGACCGGGGGCAAGTTGAGTTCTAAAATCAGGCAGCAGGGACCAAAGCCCAGAGTCCAAAACCAAACCAGAGGACTAAAAAGAGATCAGGAAGCAGGCTGAGGTCAAACATCAAGCCAGAGGGTTAACCAGGAATCAGGAAGGCAAAGGAGTTACACAAGCGCTGGAGACCAGTAAGTTGTGCAGGTGCTGGGAGGAGCTAGGGCCCATTGGGCTCAGTTACTCACTTAGTCCTGCTCCTACAGACCAGGACTCAGCTGGCCCTGGCCAGCTCTCTTCATTCAACTGACCCAGCTAAACAGTGTGCCAGGCATGCGCCATACTTAGCCCAGTGCTGCCACTGCAAACTCACGTTTCTACCAAAAGCAGAAGTCTTCCCTCGCCTGCTCCCAGTCCTGCCTGCGCAACAGCTAAGTTGTTTCTCTGCAAGACAGTTCTGCATAGAGGTTAAAAGTAGAAAATCCCCGCTTGCTCCTTCTAGTAACCATGCAGGAAGAGGCCAAACATGCTGGGAAGTACAGCATGGTTTTTTTGTTAAGTTTTTTGGGGTGTTTTCTAAACGGTGCCCTTCTACAAGCTCATCTGCTACCCATGCACAGCTGTGATGCATCTCTCACACACCTCTGCAGCTCTGCTGCCTTCACTGGAGCTGGCAGGGCCCTTTAAGTGCACTAGTTTTCCCTCCCAATATATGCACCCCTGCTGTCAATCTGAAAGTACAAGACCCAGGAACATAAAACCCACCTGTCACCCCTCAAGGCAGCTCATGAAGATCAAGTTAATGGGTGGCTGCCTCTCTCTCTCTACTTTCCTTGCTGTGCTGAGGGTGGAGGAAGAGGACTCCATTCTCCCAAACAGATAGCACAACTTTGTCCTGTACTATAGCCACTTTAAAAAAAACTCCATCAATTCAATAGGGAGAGGAAAAAACCATCAGGGTCAATTATTTTCAAGCTCCAGGTCCAGCTTTCCTGCCTAACTTCAATTTTGGCAGCAGCATGTCCCAAGGATGTCCACTTTGTATCAGATTTTAATTATAGAGTTTCCGGGTCTTTTTGCAAAAAGAAGAAACAGGAACATGTCTCCTGGATACTGGCTTTATTTAGGAACACAAAGGAAGGGAACTGCTTGTATAACTCCAGAGCCTGTATGCCCTTTCATATCAGATTCTTCTTCTGATTATTTTTAATTAAAAAAAATACTTTTAAAAACAGACACATGTTTGCTATCTTTTCACCAAAAAATTTAATGAAATATTAAACTATCTTTAAAAATTGGAACATATGGATTTAGGTCTGGTGAAAACAGATGGACAGAGAAACTTAGAGACTATCTTTTTAGCCACAAGGCTTTATGTTTAAACCTTTATGTTTAAAAAAAGTGCCCAGACCCCTATCAAGATGTGGAAATTTCTACCTGCCTGGACACATTACAGCATCTATGCAGAGACACTGGGAAAACTGGAAATAGTACATGGGTCATATAACCTGGACTGACAAAAGTCTTAGCAGCTCCCTCAGTATCTCCAGTTAGCATCTGTTTCCCCCTGACAGTCCTTTGCTCCTACATTGGAAAAGACAATAGCACTATCAGCTCTGGTGAACTGGGCGCTCACCCTCTGGAAACAAGGCTGATGTCAGCCAAGAAATGTCTTCTAGACATGGAGACATTTGGTGGAGTCACTCCCAAAGGCTAGCAGAATGCACGTACTTCTATCTTCTAAATGTCTGTCCGTCTCCAGATGAGTGTGTCACCCACCTTGAGACCCAGAGGCACAGCGTGCGCCACCAACAAAAATGCAGGGATCATGGGTAGAGCCCAGGTGCTCCCTGCCCACCCCTCCCCAACACACCAACCAGTCCTCAATTCCTGTCCCTATGCAGGCTACCCAGGGTCTCCCACTGACTGCTTTACTATGCTAATCAAGCTCCTGATCTGGCCCTAATATGGACCACTTTATTTCCAGCACCAAAATAAGCTGGCCTTAGAGCTTCTTCTTCTTAAGATCCCATCTTCTAAGGATAGGATCAAACTATCCTTAGGACAGATTAATCTAAGTAGATATATTAAACTACTACTAAACTTTGCAGCCACAAGAATAGCTGAAGACTACAAATAACTGATAATTCCTTTAAACAGATGAACTTGAACTCTAAGTTAAAGCCCTAATCTTGTAAGTACCTAGGAATAGGGGCCTCATCACATCCATGGGGAGTACTCGGTAGCATAAAGTTACTTGGCTCACTTAAGCGCTCCCAAGGCTCGGGCAATGAAGCCGAGATTCGTGCACTCCTGAGATTCCACTAGGACATCTAATCCAGTGAAAGTTTTGAAGTTAAAAACAGAAAGAACATGGTGTACGCCAGAAACAGATTAATTGTCTGTTCCCTCAATAGTTAAATGGAATTATGTAATGCCATTAAATGGTGTAATTGCAGTATTTCTGGGGCTGAAACGAAGGTATGTTTAATGGTGTAATTACATCTAAAAAAAAGAGATCCCATAACTTAATTACATCCAATAAGAGCCATACAACAAAGATTTCATTATATTAATATTAAGCATACATCATGCATAGGAAAGTTCTTCCACTTATTCAAAAACACTACACCACAAAATGCGAGAGACAGGCACTGTGTCTACTTTGCGTCTCGTACAGTACCAGGA
This sequence comes from Caiman crocodilus, assembly GCA_030014935.1. Classification (NCBI taxonomy): domain Eukaryota; kingdom Metazoa; phylum Chordata; order Crocodylia; family Alligatoridae; genus Caiman; species Caiman crocodilus. The sequence continues at coordinate 131,065,523 of JAGPOW010001296.1, forward strand.
ACACACAAGCAGTAGCTTCCTCCATAATAATAACTTTTGCACTTCACAACTGCCATACATGCATTAGCCCACATTACCCACAAAAGACCTAATGGTTTGCAGCGCCTATACATACACCATCCCGAGAATGGCAGTCAACCAGCAGACGCTGCAACTCAGGACCAAATGCACTTAGCGGAGTGCTGATGAGCTCTTTAACTACCATGCTAAACACCTGAAAGACTGATAGATTAAACTGCATGGCCACATCCACATGAGTGCACGCGTGCATTTTGCAGCAACTCAAACACTTTTGCAGCGCTGCATAAAGCATGAGGCACACATAATTTGCTTCTCTCTGCTGCATATTTGCAGCACAGGGCCAAATTTAGACACTGGGAAATCCCAGGATCAGAAAAAAATGCTGGCCCCAACCTCCCCTACTTCACGTGGGGCAACATGCCACGTGCCAGAGCGTGCATGCAGAGGCATTCCAGAGGGACAACTAGCAGCGGCACAAATATGTGCACTCATCTGGACGTGCCCCAGGGATCTCAGTTATCTGCCTGGGACAAATGAAACCCTGGCAGACTTCTACTCTAACATTCCAGCGATCCCAACAGCCAGATCATCAGTCCCTGCTGCAGCTGCTTCCAGACAGAAATTCTCTTAGCATAAGGGAATGTCCTGAATAGCTTAGCCAGCTTTAAGCTATCCACAACCCTCAGTAGGGCCCTCTTTAAGGGAAACTGGAGGGGTGTGTTTGGCTGATGGGGATGACTTCAGGGGAAAACTGCTGACTCAGAGCAGCCCCCAACCTCAACTTACTAGCCCTAAAATTGAAAAAAAAAGAGGAAGATGGCTGAAAGCTACCTCTCCCTGCCCAACCCCTAGGGACTCTGTTGGACTCTCTCCAGATGTGGCCTCGCCAGTGCTGAACAGAAGGGAATAATCACTTCCCTTGACCTGCTGACAACAATCCTATTAATACAGCCCAGCGTGCTGTTAGCCTTCTTTGCAATAAGGGCACATTGTCGGCTCACATTCAGCTTATTGCCCACTGTAACCCCCAGGTCCTTTCCCGCAGAGCTGCTGTTTAGCCAGTCAGCCCCTAGTCTGTACCGGTGTATGGGATGGTTCCATGCTAAGTGCAGAGCTTTCTAATTCTCTTTATTGAACCTCATGAGAGTCCTTCTCTTCTTCCCTGCTTCTCCATGGCACCCATGCTCATAGCAGTGGTGAGGCATAACCTTTACTTGTCATCGTTTTCCTCTAAAGGCCTGGTGAGAAAACAGACTGTAATGAAGATGAAGAGTATACTGTCCCTAATCCTAGCAAAGGACTCTGATGCACACCTCTCTGGGCCATGGTCTGCTGAAGAAATGGTTTTGAAAGCTCTGATTAGGCCTGAAACCTCTTGTACTCTTGGTATGATCCTAGCAGGGTGAGAATTTGTTGTCCCTTGAATGTATTATTTATACCTAATAGATTGAACACTTTTCAAATAACCTTAGTTATTTAATTTATTAGTCCCTCTGTCCCCCTGCACTATTTTTATGAACTGGTATATAAATCAGACCTATGGCTGTTACTTCTCTTTAGATGTGTGCAGCTGGAGCAACATACCTGCCTTACATAACAACTTTAAATGAATTTAGCTGATGAAGACCAATCCCAGAGGATACACATGGTTTCTGATGTGGTCCAGCTTTTTTGATTCAGCTGAGTTCATTGAAGAACAAGTGGATCAAGTGAGTTACACAGGGAGGCACAAAGAAACAGAAGATTAGCTGAGACTGGAAATCTTGATCCCTCCGACTCAATCCTTTGTCCTCATTTAAAACATTTGCACCCGGCAATCTTAAAGCCCTTTTGTCCAAGCATAATTCCTGGCTTCTTATCTTTGGCACATATAAATCAACTTGGTTTTGATAAACCAGGCCCCAGATAATCCAGACACTAACATCTTCCAAATTCAAATGTGTTATTAAGTAGCAAATGTATCTAGCACTTTTCTAAGGATGCCTCCAGATGTAGTGCTTTATGTTGCATTATTTTTAATAATGTTGAGCTAACACAGTTTTGCCGCCCGACTTAAAATAGCTCTTGCCTTCTGTGCCAGATGGGGCTGCACTTTAGTGGATAATGTGAACTTTATATATCTGCCTTCCAACCTTAGATGAGCGTATAGAGATGCAACTGTTTAATACTGCGGGATCCATTGGGATCTGTAAATAAAATAGAGTTTCAAAAGTGCCAAAAGTAAGCATCGCTATTATACTAGCGTCTTTTCGTATTAGCCCTCGTTGCACTTCTCTTTGTAAGTGTTTTGTAATAGGAAAGAGATAATAAATATGAATGTAAAGTGGCAGATGGATAAGAAGATGCAAGGAAATAAAAAGTGAGCACTTCCATTAAGGAGAACCCAGGACTGAATACCTGTATGAACAGCTCAGACTTCCAAAAGCAGACTACAGCTAGGCTTTTGGACATCTGGCCACATTCATCTCATAATGTATTTGTGTTCTTATACTTTTTGTATGAGTTTGTCTCGAGCTCATAACTGTATTTGACCATAGTTGTTACAACTTATTGGTACTTTAATCTACAAGCAAATTCTGTCCCCAACAACCCACTGGAGTCAGTGAGATATCTCATGATTCAGTGAGGAGTCTTGCATGTATTCTGGGCAGTTAAAATGACACTGGAATGGTTTAATAGCCATGTGACAGGATACAGAAGACTAGCTTGTTAACAAAAGGAAAGGAATTAGTATCTTATGTAGTTCTTCAACACTTCAAAGTCGTCATGTGCAAGCTCAGGTAAGCTTCTAGCCTACAGCATATTTACACCAGTATAACAAACATTAGTTTTGCATGCCACTGTAATTACACTGGGATCTGGAGCAGACAACCAGTTATCCTGGAGTCACTGCCCACAGCAGGTGCTAGTACAGGTAGCAGGAGCAAGTGCCAAGCAGCTTCCCAGACATAGCTGTGGATACACAGCACTTGCATGAGTGTAGTTTTACCCTGGATTTATCCCAGGATAATTCTATATCAGATTCAAGTGAGTACCCAGTCTTTGTTTGCACCAACAGTGGAAGGTCTGTGCACTGCTGTTGGTTATTTCTCAGTAAAATGTTCTGATACTAAACACCCTTGCCTGGGGGAATAGCATGTACACAGTGGAGCAACAGATGAAAGACTGGAGCTTGAAGCTGGGAAATATGACCACCATGAGGGTATGCCAGGTTTCTGAAGCCAGAAGTGGATGTAACAGAGACAGCATTGTCAACCCTAAGCACTCACCATGAGCCAAGAGCCAGGCCTCCTAACATCATGTACTATTATTCATACTAAATTATAGATTTTTTTTTCAATCTCCTGGTTTTTCCAATCTTTAAGGTTCCTGTTGTCAAGCTTTCCTTTACCACAAGGATGGGTAGATTTATTTTTTTAAAAAGAAAGATTCTTGGGCAATAAGACAACTCCAGGAAACAGGGCTGTCAGCAAAAACCATCAACCCAAACAAGCACTGGGATAAGCTGGCTTCTCTCCGCAAGAGCCTTAGGGCCTTGTTGCACGAGACACTTAGCACACGTTTTACCCGAGTTGATAATGAGCGTTACTGAGCTGTATTAAAAGTTAGAACATGTTCTGAGCAGTTGCAAGGTAATGCTTACTACAGTTGAAGATTGTTGGTCCCAGCTTGCATACCATACTGGAGTCCTGAACTGGCTCTGGTGGAGCTGGACCAACAGTTGCTGATTCCAAGTCCCAGCCCTGCCATCACACAGAATCAGAGAAAATTAGGGTTGGAAGGGACCTCAAGAGCTCATCTAGTCCAACTCCCTGCTCAAAACAGGACAGTCCCCAACCAGATCATCTTACCCAAGGATTTGTCTAGCCAGGTCTTAAAACCCTCCAAGTATGGAAATTCAGCAACCTTTCTGGGTAACCTGTTCCAGTGTTTTACTACCCTCCTAGTGAGAAAATGCTTCCTAATATCTAACCTAAACGTCCCTTGCTGCAACTTGAGACCATTGCTCCTTGAGAGCCTTGAACACCAGAGTCCTGAACTAGCCCTGGTGTGGTGCTGGGGCTGAACCAATAATCGGTCCCCACACCACACCGGAGTCTTGAACTGGCTCCACTGTAGGGGGGCAAGGGAGGAGATAAGGGATAGGGGATGGGGAAGGAACTGACAAACAGCTGATTTTGGTCTCAGCTCTGGGACCACACTGGAATCAGTTTGAGACTCCAATGTGGTCCTGCGTGCGGGACCAACAATCAGCAGATTGTAAATTCCAGCTACAGGAATGATTATCTCCATAGAGAAATCTGACATTAGCTCAACATGTGTTACTTAATCCAATCTGAAGATACTCCTGCAGTGTTACATAACTCTGATTATGTACAATATAACCATACAAATAAAACTGTGCAAAAGCAAAACTGCTCAGAAGGGAGTACCTCAAAAAGAACGACTTAAAGGGCTGCCTTTAAACTTTTTAGGCTTTGGATGGAAATGAATGCAATCCATCAAGCTATGCCAGGACTCATTCTATCAGGAGGATGCAATGAAAGTTGATGTACTTGCAAAAGAATCAAATCAATCTTCAGCTGCTGCACAGATTCTAAAGAACGCTGTGTTTTTCAAAGGGAATTTTTTTTGTTAATACCCAATTAATACCGGAAATTACTTGTACATATAAAAGGTCATTTTTCTGCAAAAAGCCAGGAAAAATGTAAGAGGCATCATATGATAGATTCTTCAAATATACTGACTGTTATTATACGAGAGGTGAGCGGCAAGTTTGGCTGTCCAGTACAAAATATGATCTGATAACTCTTGGATGTCTCTTCACTGATGCAGTCTTTCTTGATGATAAGACAACACTGGTGCGAGTAGCAGTGGATTATGTTTTGGG
>JAGPOW010001296.1:131075973-131086520 GCA_030014935.1 Caiman crocodilus
AAAAAAAATCAAGGATCCTATGGTAAGCATAACCCACTGGTCCGATTGTGGTTTGTGTTCCTGTCTGTATGCATTTGCAAGTATAACTCTGTGCAGTATGTCCAGAGTATGCGAGCCTGGTTGTCTACCGCAAGCGATAGAGACTCACACAGGTTTCAGCTCCGGAGAGCCCAGTGCAACCCTCAGACAACCACTTCTGTGCACGAACAACCACTTGCCATAAAACCAGGGTCCACATTCTGAGATGTTGCACTTGAGGAAAGAAATTACTGTGGCAAGGGCCCTGGCTGGATTGAAAAGGGAGTTTTTCTGGTCTAGCTTGAGTTTGCAGATCCCCCCGGGGCTGCTACGCTTCCAGCAGTCCTGCTACCAAAATGCAGCCCAAATCCATCCTCCTCACTACTGGTCCAACCTTTTAACCCCACCGGCTGGATGAGTGACATGGGGTCAGGCTGCAGACGGCGTCCTGCACTGGCCAGGACCGGGGACATGCTTTCCACCATGCAGGGCTCCTCCCGCAGGTCCCAAATTCTGGCAGCAGAGGATGGCTAATTAACAGGACCGCTGTTCCTCCACTGCCAGATCTGCCGACCTGTGGAGAGCCCTGCAGGCCAGGGACTGAGCATCCTTGTCCCAATCCACAGGCAGCCGTACTGCGCTCCTCCCAGAAATGATTCACTGCTCTAGTAAGTGTGAAACCTTCAATGAGAGAAAACGTCAGTGCAGATGAGAAATGTTCTTGCGAGATTTCCAGAGTAAACCACATGTTTGCAACTCAGAGCTACTATAGAAGTATGCGGTCTTGTTTCAGTCGCGTTATGTTATACTGAAAAGAAAAGGATGCTTGCTGACAGAAAACAGCTCACTGAAACATGAAGGAAAAGGAGAATGAAAGCAGATTTTAGAGATTTGGGGTTTTTTTCATTTTAACCTCAACACATTGCTTTTGTAACCCGAAGACACATATGCTGTTCAGGGAAATGCAACCCTTCTCAAGGGGATAATCAACACAGATGCAATAGGTCACATCAGACCATCGAACAGATGTCCACAAAGTGGAGGGTCCTGATCTGTACTTGGAAGGCTGCTGTTGCCAAGAGGCTAAAAGCACTGATCCAGACCCCAGGGGAACGCCCATCTTTTACTCCTACCTCTGGTACACTCACGTATGTGAGCCTCTTTGCTCCCACCCTGGGTCTGTCTGTCTCGGCTAAACTGTGCTTTGAGGCAAGGACTGCGCCTTATTCTGTGCGTAGCACCCAAAGCAATGGTGCCTGGTATTAATTACAGCCTCTACATTAGCGGTTCCCAAACTGTGGGCCGCAACCCCAAATGGGGTCGCAACATCAGCAGATGGGGTGGCACGGGTGGGAGCGATGGGTCAAACGGAGGAAGTGGGGCCATAAATGGGGTCGTGCTGAGGAAGTTTGGGAAGCACTGCTCTACATGCTACACAAATACAAATGAGGCATATGGTCCCTAGGAGACTGGGCTTTCTGCTTACTACCTTGGAGTGCATCACTATTTACGGAGGTGCCGGAGTTGAGACTGCAGGGCGATTTACTCTTCAAGGAAGGATTCAGTCTCTTTGTCGCATACTAATTATAAGGTGTGTGCTCAGGAGCGCAGAGGGGACTCAACAAAGGCTTGCTGCTTCCTTTACTCACACAGCCTCTGAGTATTTTGCATTACATACGGCAAGCAGGATTTGATCTGAAGTGACAGTCACAGCACAGACTGTCCATACTCTGCATATTAACAATGTACCTCTCACCCGGGGCAGCATGCCCTAGAAAATACTGGGTTTTTTTTTTCCAGAAGGTGAGGAAAAAAATTGAGGGGACCCACTGACTTCAAATTTTCTCTCCTTGAGTGGATCTTCTTGCTAGGGAAAGATGCCAGAGTGGCATCACTGGAAAATGAAGTCCTCCGCCTATCTGCAGAAAAGACAGCATGACTGGTAGCAGTACAAACTCCCTCCTCCCATATGGCCTTGGGCTGGCAGGATGCCACCTCCAATGGTGAGTTTTTGCAACCTGAAAACCCAACTGCTAAGAGCTCAGACATGACTGCCCAACCGTTCCACAAAGAATATCCAACTGTGATGGTTGCTGGCCTCTGTGAAATGATCTGGACGTACCCATCGCACCATTCGAAGCCCAGAACTACCTGTCCTCCAACCTTTGTCCTCTAGCTATAACGATACGAATGAATCACACCACCGTGAATTGGCACAAATAGGCTAAGCACAGGAAAAGCTGAAACTCAGAGAAAAAACATTTGCAGTGAGACCCTAATGACCGAGCCCGAAGGCAGCTTTTGTAAGTGATAAGAGATGGATAGAGACAATCTAGAGGCTGGGCAAAAAAGTGTCCGACTGCACTATGGGACCGTTTATCCTGTGACACAAAAAAACAGGATCTTTACAAATTTAACTTGGTCACACCACATTAATTACCCTTTGTTATCACAAAGTCAAAGACTATGATTGATGACAGAGGTTTATATTCCTGTGAAAAAAACATCACATTTAAATCTCTGTGTTGACCACGTGCCTTACGTGCACAGCCATTGCCCTGAGCCGTTTACAAAGCTTAGGTAAACAGGCAAAAAAAGCAGAACAATAGAGAAAGTGAGGGTTAACTAAGAGATGGAAGAACGCGGAGAGATTAATGGAGACCAAGAGAGGGAGGGAGAATAAGGGGCTGTATAGAGGGACTGGCGGGAGAAAATGGAAATCAGGCTCAGCAAAGAGACTAGGAGGAGGTTTTTCCAGGCATAAGAGAAAGCGAAGTGGAACAAACACAGGTGAATGTGATGGAAAAAATCTCTTTTTCCAGAAGGCTTTTGTCCTTCCAATGTTGCAAGCTGCCAGTCACTGCAATCTTCCCTTGAGCACCTGTGCTCAAGCATAAGCAAGGCAAAAATGGAGTAAACCCCTTGTTCCCAAGAAGCAGGGAGCCTCCCTGCTGTCTACTGAATAATGTTTGGACATTGTCCTCCTTGCAGTGGACAAGTGTATATGGAGTGAAGCTATGCAAAACTCAAGGGTTTTGCATAGGGCCACCATCAGCCAAAACCCTCCGCGTCTTCACTGAAAGCCTTGCCTTCCCCAAAAAGAAAAAAATCCCACAGACCCATGCTCCATTTACTGGTTCATGCCACTAAGGTTCAGGCTTGAAATAACATCTTCGGTGAGAGAAAACCTCTGCCAAGATAGCTACGTGGATGCAGGCTGGTGTGCCTGCTGCTTAGACCACCTTTGACGCTGTTTGGAGCCCTTCAGGCCTCCAAACAATCGGTCCATAAGCAGGACTGATGTCCATAAGATTTAGGAATAACAAGATATTGGACTAGATGACATTTGAGATCCCTCCTGAGTCTAGGCTTCTTGGGAAATTGCTGCCTCATCTGGCTTTGCCCCCTCGGGAGCCCTCAGCCAGTCCTCATAACACAAAACAATACTCCTTGGTCCAAATGAACAAACAAAGCAAACCTTCAGCCTTTCTCCAGGCATCGAGAGAGAGAACCCTTCAGCCCTGGCTCCTCCTAGAGGCAAGCTCTGCTGGCTTTCAGTCTGCCTCCTGCCACTGACTACTCCTACCCCCAGCTCCAGCTTCCTCCTCTTTCTCTCTTGGGCTTTTAACTGCCAGCTAATCACCCACAGCTGGGCTCCTCCTCCAGGGCTGTCCGCTTGCCTTGAAGTGCCAGACCACCCTGTTTCACCACAGCTTGCCACCTGAAGTGACACAGTCCTTCCCAATACCCACAGTCATGGAGACCCTGAGATGAGTTTCACTAAAATGATTAATTATAGGAACACTATATGAGGTAAGAACTGGCAAAAAAAGCATAGCTTGGCATCCATGAATACTGCCAGAACTAAGAGTCTCAGGGTTTCCACTTCCACTCATAGTATCATAAGTTTAGAACAGATGTACAACTCGGCTGCCAGCTAGAAACTGGACTACAAGGTCTCAGCCCCCCAAAAAAGGATTATTTCCATTTACAATATTTCTGTAAAAGCTCTTGTTTATTTTTCTAGCCAGTCAACTTTTATTAATATGTTTGTAAATTCTTTTATCGTACTATTAGACAGACTTTTTGCTTGCTTTGTTGGTTTGTAGCTATTTTTATATTTCTAAAGTTATTTTTACTACAGTGTGTAGCATTGCTAGCGTGGGGGACAGGGCCTAAGGGGAAGTTAAGGAAATGTAAGACAAGGCTCTGAGAGACCCCCAGTGTGCTGGGGCACAAGGCATCTGCATGGCTTCACCTGGAACATCGTAGGTGGACCGCTCTAGACACCATTTAGACCCATGCAAAGGGGTCTCTGGTAGCTCCTCTCCACATTTCACTCTTGAGCACAGAGTATGGCTTGAAATTATGCCTGGGGTCCCACAAAAATACCATTAGCCTGCTGCTATTAACATACTGCAAAATGTGAGCTGTCTGGTAGTCAGAGCAGGGTCCAAGGAAGTATGACTCCCGGACCCCAGCTATGCCGTTGGCATAATCGGAAATCTCGGACAAATCCCAAAGGCTGAAATGTTCAAAAGCAGGTTCCATTGCAGGATGCTTGGGTGGAAACCCACCAGAAAGAAACTGAGGCTGCCAAAAAGGAGTGACTATTTTTCAAAGGGTTTGCCTCCCTGATCTGCAGCAATACTACTGGTGCAAGTATGATACTGCTTGCCTTCCTTGTGGCACTATTGTGAGTCCTCCGTTAATTTATGTTTCTTAAATGCCTTGCAACCCCAGGATATAAGGGATGCTGTAAGCACCAAACAGGACTGCAGGGTAGTTACAGTCAGATCCTGACTGAGCCATTGCCACAGATGTTGGGCCTTTCACAGGATTAAATACAGCTTTTTCTTTTTAAACCTGCCCTCCCTGCATGGGTGAAAGCCACTCTAACATGTATGATGGGGAACACTTGGACAAACTGGACTGCTCCAATACAGCTCTTGTCAGGTAGGTATTACTCACTTGGGGCCTGGAGCCTGCTCCCACTTAAATCAAGGGGAGTCTGGCCATTTACTTTGAAAGGAAAAGAACTGGGCCACCAGTTTGAATCATAAGGTCTTGTGCACCACCTCTAGCTCTTACAAATGAGCTATATACCAGACTGGAAAGCAAACTGTGCCCTTGCTATGCTTGATATTCCCACACACATTCCTCTTCTCACTGAGCCTTGAGATGAACTGAGCAACTAAGACACAGGCCCATGCTAGGACATAGCAGGCTTGACACAAGATTATGACTTCAGGGCAAACTATTCTGCTCGGAGCTTCTTAGCAAGCAGAGGAGGACACACAGTGCGCTACACCCACCAGACGATGTGACATGTCTGGCTCACCCCACAGCCCAGTGTACAGCCCAGGCCTGGCCTCGTCTCTTCTCTTTTGCCCCCTAATTGCTTCAGAGTCATTTGTGTCCTGGAGGATGATGAGAAGAAGCTATGCCCAGATACATGTGACTGCATCTCTGCCCTATCTATATGAAGAGGTCTCATAAAAGGGGCAATCACACCAAGGCAGTTGATTGCCCCTGCCCAATTTCTTCCCAGCTTTCAAATGCTACAGAAGAGCTGAGCAATTTGCATTTCATCTGCAGGACCAGAGGGAGCTAAGAAAAACATGGAGCTGCGCAGGAGAACAGAACTGGGAGCAACAGAATAAAATTGGGCAAAGGAAACCGTAACACTAAAGATCAGGAGCAAACGGGTTAAACCTGGCAGGCTGTGGGATGTCGCAGGAAGCAGTGGAAACCCCATCAATGGGGTCACTTCTGACTACACTGGACAAGGCAGTGGAGAATATTTTTGTAGGAAACAATCCTGTGAGTGGGAGGAATGATCTCATAGGTCTTTTCCATCTATAATTTTCCAGGATTTTGGTGGCTCTGACACAAAACCCCAAAATAGCTAAATTAGTCTGGGTTAAGATAATAATGAGGCCATGTGTTTGGTTTTAACATCTGGCCAGAGTAGATATGCTGCTCAGTGGTTATGTGTCATTCCCAAAGACGGTCCCAAACATACGCTGCCCTCTCAGAACAAACGATTTACTCCTCGGCTCAGCAGAACAGCCAGAGCTTAGTGCAGAACGGTTGCATATGCATCACCATCGGCACTGAACAATAAGCAGGGGCCGCACTGGCTGCTTTCGTGGAACGGGGACTCTGTGACTCAGCATGACACTGCTACACTATTCCGCAAGAGCTGTCACAATAGCTTGTGACATTGTCTGACAAAGGCACAAGTAGGCATGGGGACACCCATGCAGTTTACAGAGAAGAGAAAGTTTTCTCAAAGAGAAAACTGAAGAAGGGTGTTTCTACCCAAAAGCTTGCAAAGAACAATTTTTCCAACTATTTAGTTGGTCTAATAAAAGATATCACATCTACCCAAAGAACTTTATCTGCCTCTGTTGTCAAAGGCAAAACTCTTTTACTTGTATTCCCAGTTCAGACACTTGCTCATTATATACCCCTGGTCATGCTGCTTAACCTCCCAGGGCCTCTGGCTCCTCACCTGGAAAGTGGGCAGTACCTCCATTTTCTCATGAAGACACAGATATTTGCCTTCACCATAGCCTGAGGCTTAATGAATTACAGTCTGTACATTTTTCATTTTTTAAATGAAATCTTCATATTTTCCCAAGCAGGAAACAACTGTGACCACCTGAAGCCTGGGATCCTGCTCCTCCTGCCTTTGTCTCAAAGTAATTTGCAACATCCCAGAACCTCACAAGAGGTGAGGGGCTCCACACCAGCTCTGAACTGCCTGCCCGGAGGAGTTGTCCATCTACTGACTCCTCTGTGAAATCCTGTGAAATACAAACTTTCCTTTCTACACAGGAAAACTTTTACAATCTTTTTTCTGGTGCCTGATGAAGGGTGTTTGTGCCCAAAAGCTTGAAATTACATTTTTTTTTTTTGGCAAAAATCTTGTTGGTCTAATAAAAGATCTCATCTCTGCTACGAGTCCTGATTGAAGGTCTGTAAAGCACGCTGGGATTCCAAGAGCGTACGGTACGATGGTGGTCACTGGAGAGCCACACTCATTTGGACTTCTATTGCAGCTCATTAACTAATCCCCTCAGCATATATAAATGCCTCCCATTAGTATACAAGGAATTATATGCACATCAAGGGAAAAAAACAGCTCCCCTCAGGGATCAATAACTACTGTCTTGCTAAGTCTTTTGGTTAATGCAAATGGCTGGCGCTCTAGACAAACAAGACAGATCAAAGAAAACCCTTAGTCTTCTGAAATAGCCATAAATAAAGACACACAGAGCTCTGGGAAGAGTTATTTTAAATAATGTATGATTGCTATTACTAAATGGCTACAAATGAGAAAAATACTGTTAGCTGGAATCATTAATTCATGTAAAACATAAATAATCACAGAATCCTAGAATCAGAAGGGACCTCAAATGTTATCTGGTCCAACATCTTGCTATTCCCAAATCATTGCTGTCCAATGCTTTTCAGCCTTTTCTTGAAAACCTTTGACAACGGAGGTTCCTCAACTTCCCTACGCTGTCTATTTCACTGCCTTGCAGTTCTAACAAAATGGGTTTTCCCGAGATGTAATCTAAATCTACTTGGTTGCAATTTAAAGCCATTGTTTCATGTTCTGCCCTCTGGCAGGCTACAAATTTGATTTCGGGGTGGTTTATTATCAAAAGATTTGGGATGGTGCCAGTGTTGCTGAACCCTGCAATATCTGCACTTTACCTAAAGCCCTAGCACCTAGAGTCGTGTGAAAATGAAAGAACCACTAGGTCCATTTAAAAAAAAAAAAATGTAGATTTCAATCCTCGTGGTTGTAGGAAAAAATGTTTGAAAGTACAAACTCTAAAAGCTGCAAAAAACCAGAAGGTAAATCAAAAGAACCCCAAATTTAGAATTAAAACAAAAACAAAACAAAACATGATTTTTGGGAAGGAGTAGGGTCATGCACAGGGTTGGCATCATTATAACGATCATTGGCAAAGTACAGAGAAGCTGCCGAGGTCTCGTGTTTTCCAGTTCTACAGCATTTTGACTGGGGATTTCAGTTCAGCCCATCACAGAATCAGCTTTAAACCAAAGATTAAGAAGGTTCATATCTTACATTTGATTCTTGCTGCAGCGCTGGGCGATGAGGCTCCAGGGGACCCAGGAGCAAGGGGGATTCCCCCCGACAAACTGCAACAGACGGGGAACCAAAGCCCAGAACGGACTGATGGGCTGCTTACCATGCTTGTAGCATCCCGGGTTTGAGAAATGGAGACAGGCGCAGCGTCTCCTCAACATTTTAAAAGCACACTCTCCCTGCATGTGTGGAGGCGTGCTGTTGCTGATGTCAAGAAAAGGTGCCCAGGGAATCAACAAGCCCTGGGCAAACAGAGCAAGAACAGAGGCAGCACAGGCTGCCAGGAGTGCCCCCGCAGCCCTGGCAAGCGGCGCAGGAGCAGCAGCAGCATGGGCTGCCAGGAGTGTCCCTACAGATACAGCGAGAGCCAGCAAGGATGCTGAAAAAGCACCTACAAGCTGGAAACAGGGAGAGGCAGAGGGACCTCGATCCTCTAAGACTAGCAGCAGGGAGCTAGAGTGGAACTGGTGGTACCTACCACCAGAGTAAGCCCCTAGGACGGATGGTGGACACATGCCACGTCAGGTGCCTGGGGTGTTTTTGGTTTCAGTTTCCTTTTGCTGTGGAATTTATTCTATGCTAAAACAACGCATAGTTAGTCTTACCTCAATCCTGGGTAAGCTTTTTGAGAGAATTATCCTGGCACATGTCCACAAAGGGCCAGCAGGGGAGGTTAGGCTTAGGGGCAATCAACATGGGCTCATTAGAGGCAGGTCCTGTCCAACCTGGTGGCCTTCTATGACCAGGTCACAAAATCCTTAGACACAGGGGTAGCCGTGGACGTAGTCTCTGGACTTCAGGAAGGCCTTCAACACTGTCTCTCACCCCATTCTCATTAAAAAACTAGGGGACTGTGGTGTCAGCACCTACACAGTCAAATGGGTCGCTAACTGGCTGGAGGGCCGCACCCAGAGAGTGGTGGTGGATGGGTCATTTTCAACCTGGAGGGATGTGGGCAGTGGAGGGTTCGGTCTTCGGACCCACGCTGTTCAACATCTTCATCAGCGACTTGGATAAGGGGGTAAAAAGCACCCTGTTCAAATTTGCTGATGACACTAAGATGTGGGGGGATGTGGGCACGCTAGAAGTGAGGAATGATGGGCGGATGAGAACAGGATGGGTTTCAACACTGACAAGTGCAAGGTGCTGCACCGGGGAGGAAGAACCAGGAGCATACCTACAGGCTGGGGAACTCCCTTCTTGTCGGTGCAGAGGCAGAAAAGGATCTTGGAGTCATTACTGATGCCAAAATGAACATGGGCCGACAGTGTGGGGACGCAGTCAGGAAGGTCAACCATACCTTGTCATGCATCCACAGATGCATCTCAAGCAGGTCCAAGGAGGTGATCCTCCCCCTCTACGCGACACTGGTCAGGCCGAAGGTGGAGTACTGCATCCAGTTCTGGGCGCCTCATTCTTCATAAAGTCTGACCAAAACAAGCTAGGCATAGCATAGTAAAGAACAGTGATGGGAGGAGGTGAGAGAAATCCCCAGATGTAGCAATTAGCCAAAGAAAAAAAAAACTAATTATGGGGAGATCAAGACCCATCAAAAGGGAGGGTGGTCATTCTCACCTTCCATGTGTAGAAAGAAGTCAGGAATCAGGAACATCATAATGTGCCATAAAACCAATACCAATGTTTAGTCCTTGGTTCCTAGTGTCTAACCAGTTTATGAATTTTTGTTTCCAAGTTCACCTTTTTAAGGTATTATTTAGATCTTCCTTGAATACAAAGATAGCAAGGTAGGGAGTGGCTGTTCTACGAGAAACATGCTCCTAATGGTGCATAGATGCGTCTGTCCTTTATCATTTTTCTGTGAAAGTTCATTCTGGTGCATAGCTGCTATTTAGTTTCACCCACATAGTTGCATGAGGGTACTTGGTACACAATATACATCAAGTATATTTAACTGGGCAGAATTAATTTTTTTTTAAATCATTTTGATGGGTAATATTGATGTTTCTTGTTAAGCACGTATTTCATTTTTTTATCAATTTCAATTAAATTAAAAACATAAAGACCTTCCACGGCCTGGGGTGGGGAAAAAAAGACAACTAAAAGACCAAGAAAACACCAAAATTTGTATCCTTTCTAATGAAATTTCTCCTTCCACATACCAGTCTCACCAGTAAGCTGCCTGACCTCTTTTTACAGTTTCTTCCTAGTTTTTTTGCAGCTGAGCTGTCCCATTCAAGCACCAGAAACTCCCCACCATTGCTACTTACGCCTTCCTCCCAGTCCAGCTCAATATTCCTCCCCCCAGCTCTGAGCTAGTAGCCTGTTATCTCCCTCCAGCCTGCTTCCCAGCATCTGTGAATGTGTAGCTAATTGCTTAAGTGATGATTTATTAGGTCGCCTGCTGCTTTCCTCTTTAAAGAGACCATCTCTCTGTACTCTG
>JAGPOW010001296.1:131086928-131098533 GCA_030014935.1 Caiman crocodilus
TATTTTATACTCCTCACCTTTCAACTAAATGTGTTTAGTTTCATAAGTAAGTTATACATTGTAACAAAGTTAACAAGGGCAGGAATCAAACTGCCCTTCCCTGTATCAGGCTGGCCCCTGAAAGAGAGAGTGAATCAGTGATTGAATGTGTAACACAGTAGCAGGCAGAAATTAACACCTGGGAAACTGCAGATCAACCAAGGGAAGAACTCAAGAGAAGACAATGTAACAACCAGGAAATCTCTAAACATCACTGATCAAGGGCTAGAAGCTCTGGCCTGAGTTAATCAACGCCGGGGACCAACTGTTGGGATGAATATCTCCAGATCGACTGCTCCCAGAGCCCTATTTAAAATTCATCAATGGACTCCCAAACCTGCACGTACATGCGGACAACCCCTGGGGCTGACAGGTGCCATCCAGTAGCCACAGAGGGGGGAAGTCCCACGAGGGTCAATGACCCCTGGATTGGGCAAACCTGAAAACTGGGGAGTCACCAAAGTCTGGCAAGGACAGATAAAAGGCAGTGAAAAGTGACCCTCAGTGGTGCCCTCTTGATCTCCAACTTGACCAAGACCCGACCTGTCCAGCCAGAAGGACAAGACGACAACCCCCTTCTGGAAGATAACACCACGCTGAAAGAAGCCTCAACAGCAAACTCCAGTGCCTTTGGGATAAGTATAACGGACTCTTGTAGCGCGCGCGCATGCATGCGTGCCTGCGTGCCAGCCCCAAGGTTTATGAGTTAACTTCATTACAGTGTTTCAATCCACCTCATAAACCAGAATTTTAAGGATTCCCAAGTTTGACATTTGTAGCCAACAACATCAAAGTTTATCAACATTTACTGATAAAAATTGAATCCTGCCAAGTCTGCGTATATTGCATTTTAGGAAAGACATGAGTAGAATCCCGGGATTCTGATGGGTTTGTTGCAGGGAGTGTTGACTATAGTAGCAGTGGATATGTGTTGACAGGTTAAACATTTATTGCTAAGGCAAGGCTATGTCCTTACATTTCTTGTTGAGCAGTGGGAATTAGAAATAAGCTTCTCTAGTGGAGACCAGTATTCTGATTTCCCAAACATAGCGAGTGACATGAGAAAAACAAATGTCCGCTACGGACTAGAGAAAAGCACACAGTTCGTTTCACTTGTAACCTAACCCCGCTTGGAATCAAGGTCTTGGACTAAAAAGGTAGCAAGAAAGATTGATTTATAGGCAAAGACTCAAAGGAGCCGGAGTCTCTGCTAGAGACACGTCGATTTACATCAGCTTCCCAGCCCAGGCACTTCCCTCTCTGCCCCGGGATAAGCACCTCTCTGAGAGCTGGGAAGGAGAGGATTTTCAAAGGAACTTAGGTATTTCTAGGGTGCATCTAGACAAGAGGCTTACTGAACAGTACCTGCGCAGTAGCATCACCAGGCACAAACCGTGACATGACACTATTGTGCAGTAGTAATGAGCTCCTGCACCGTAAGCACCACCAGGCAACTAATGCCAGTTCCTGCACGTTCATTTAGAACTTGGCTAAGCAAGTAATAAATGACTGAGCAGTAACAACTGCACAATAGACGACTCGTGTAGACATACCCACAGATGGAGATAGGTGCATGAACCCCACAGCACAGGTCAAGGGCCACCGAACCCCCAGCCAATGTTTCGAAACACCCCAGACACTGCCAATACCACCCCAGCTAAAGAAATTCTCAGAGCCCTAACTGAAGCAAAACTTCTAACATTGCACGGTGGTTGTCTACAATCACAATCCCACGACCAGGCCCAAGTCCAGATGCTTCCACACCATAGCAGGAGGACCGGATAGAGCCTACCCAATGATGGAAGAGCACCACAACCCCCTCACAAAGATCACCCAAAGGGAAGGGATTGAGTGGAAGAAGAAAAATGTATGAGCTGCTAAGGCTGCTATAAACTAGAGCTGTCAATTAATCACAATTAACACCCACAATTAACGCATTAATTTGATTTTGCATTAATTTTAATCCGCATTAGTCACTGCTGGTGATGGGGAGGAAGCAGCCTCTCTCCCATTGCTGGTGCATGCCTACCTGTGCTTCTGGGGGAAAGGCAGTCCTTCCACCCTCACAGCTGCCTGCCCCCCCCAATACACACACACACCGTCCTGCGAGCTGACTCAGCAGCTGGGTGCAGGTAAGTGGTGGGGCAGAGGTTGGAGGGCCAGGTCTTGGGGACTGTCAAGGGTTTGTGTACGTGTGTGTGTGTGTGTGTGTACATTAAAATATATTTATAATAAATTGGGATTATATTATTGTTTAACTGCATGATTAAAATTAATTGCAACTATTTTTTAATCTTGCAAAAAATACTATTCATTTTTTTTTATTTTTTATTTATTTTTTTTAACTATTCAACAGCCCTACTATAAACCTATAAGCTAGTATGCAGGTTGCTAAAGCAGCTGACCAAGCTTGGGGTCCTCACAAAATGGGCTCATGGCTAAAGACCCTGGTAGCCTTCCCGGGTCTCTAAGCCAGGCATACCTGGTCAGCCACTTAAGTACCATGCTGTCCTCACCCCTCCCTCCTCAGCATCTTACTCCCAACTAGCTTAGGCAATTGCCTATTCGCTCACTCAGCTTTCAGAAATCCTTCTTTTAGGCACTTCACTATCCCTATACACTCTACAACAGCGGTGGGCAATTATTTCAGGTGGAGGGCTGCCTACTGAGTTTTGGCAAGCCATCGAGTGCTGCATGACAGGCAGCCAGGGCAGACAAATATTACTTTTCTAAATTTTTGGGGGGGGCCCTGCGGGCTGGGTAGAACAGACTGGCAGGCTGCATCCAGCCCCCAGGATGCATTTTGCCCACCCCTGCTCTACAGCTGCCTAGATTTCACAGATTTCATAGACATTAGGGCTGGAAGGGGCCTCATGAGATCATCGGATCCAGCCCCCTAACCAAGGGGCAGGAAGTCAGCTGGAATCAGATCACTAACTCAAGGCTGGCCCTTCTGGTACGCAGCAGGCTATCTAGGGACCACGTACTGCTCTATTCTGCCAAGCAATATGGAAACCTTAACTGTACCAAGTGACTTCTCCTCTGACTGGCTAAGACGCTTTTACAGCTCCTGTATGCTGTGGCTATAACAGAAGGCAGAAAACCTCCTCTCAGCATGGGTCCAAACCTGAAATCTCTACCTGCACATCAATCTCAAACCAGAAAACCCCTAAAAATTAGCACCAAACAACTCCCCTGTTGCAGACAACTTCTGTAAGGCATCCAGGATCAATTGTTACATTTAAAAAACTCCTTAAAACTCAAGGCATAAGGGGATACTTTCAAGATGCCTCTGCAAGAAACTGAAATCGATCTTTTGGCAGGTTAGGGGAAGAAATCCTGGAGGAGTCTGAAGTCTCAGTGTGGCTGAGACTGAAGCATAAAGGAGAATTTAAGCACATCTCAGGATAACAGCGGAAGAGCTCTTGGGAATCTTCCTTTTTATTAAATGGATGCATTCTGCAAGACCCGAGTAGTAGCAAGCACCATTTAGACTGAGGTCTTCCAAATCTACACTTGTGACTCACCAAGTGAAATCCTGAGTGAACGCTATCTTGGGACTTCATTTTAGGCGTCTAGTATACATCTCCCATTGCAAATTCCAGCCCTTAAGAAAAACTACCACGGTTCTGCCTCAGCTTTGGAGATCAAAGCAGATTTGTTCAGCACAGTGTCACACAAAACAGTAAGGTTGGGTTTAATTTTTAAAGCAGAGGGAAGATGGTTTTCTTCTGAAATTCCATATAACTTTTTTCTATTAAATACCTGCTGTCAAACACAACTTTAAACTTCTAAATTCTTGTTAGCCTTCACAGACAAGGACCTGATCCTCAGCTGGTCTAAGTCGGAGCATCTCACTGGAACTGACAGAGTTATTCTGGTTAATAACAGACGAGAATTTGGCCCTTCTGTCTTCATGAAATTGTTGTTGGATGATTATCTCCTGCCTACCCAAACTTTCCCTGATTTATTAAACGGGAGGTAAGGTTTCTCACTCCCTGCCTCAAACTGGCGTGCTGCCTAATTCTACCCAGACGTAGCTGAATGTCGGTGGTGGCTGAAGTTAATCCTGTTCAAATAATGCACAATCTGGGCTGAACACTAGCCATAAAATCCATCTCACAACTTCCTGATGTTTTCCAGTGGCTGGAATAGTTTCCAAACCCATATCTCTATAGGATATTTTTTTTGTCATATAACATCTAAGGTCTCAAAAATGTTACAGATATTCATTAAATCTCCTGTCACTACTGTAAGGCAGGTACTGTTTCATTTTACAAATCAGGAAGCCAAGGCATAAAAAGATTGAGGGTGCAATTTTCCAAAAAAACCCCAAGTTTGTACAAGTCCTATAGAGTCTCAAGGAACTGCTGTGCCTTGTTCAATGCGGTAGGATTTGTAAAACTACTTCCATCCCACAAATAGCTTGCTCAAGGACCCAGTGCAAGTCTAGGGCAGGACAGGAAAGATCACAAGGGGCTGCAGGAGATCTGCTCTGCGCTGCGGGAGGAACTGAAACAGTAGCACAGAAATGCTGAGTTTTGTCTTTTATAGTTGCTATATCTGTTTCATTCCTGTTTTATTTCTTGTTTGGGGGTTATTGGTGGTTTTGGGGTGTTTTGTTTTGCTTTGGGGTTGTAACTATTTGGGCCTACCCTGGGGTTCTGGGATAAAAGCCAAGGAGAAGAAGAACTGTTCAATATAGAGCATGGTATCATTCCCATTTATATTTGCCTAACATTGCTGGTTATAACAATTCACTACAAAAATTTTAGAAATTAATTGTTTCATTAACAGATGAACATCTAACTCATTCAAAATCAGTCCCTTGCTTTACTGTTCCAATAAATGAATGCTAAAATTACTTGACTATTATTTGACATTCTTTTGCTGGTCAACTGACCAAGTATTTTTCGACTGATCAAATACCCAACCCCACTCTATAAATAAAGATTATCATTTCTTTGTTTCTGTAGGATGGTAGCCTATCCTTGATTAGGAAGACTGTGAAAAGGCTTATGCAACTAAAAATATGTTAGGGAGGGAGCTAGAGCTGCTTCTGCCAGTGTCCAAAGGAGCAAATGCAGACAGAAGCAGCTCAGAGCACTGGGCCCATGACACCTACCCACCAACTCTTCCTTGAAAACAGAAAGGCCCCCTCCTACTCCTCACTTCACCAGAGACAAAAAAGTGTCCTGGATTCAATGCACACGATACATTTCAAACCCTTATTTGCACCGCTGCGTCTCAAAATAGCATGGCTGGTGATGCATCCTGATGCATTCTTTGGAGCAGGGTCCTTGTGTTATTTCTGTCACGGCACAACGAGCTCCTCCCACAGAGTTCATTTACCTGTGACGCAGAGCTTGACCCACATATGCTCCATGGTGGTAAGCCAGAATTTAGCCCCCTCATCCTCTAGCGGGCCGAGGGAGTCAGGTCCAAGGAAGACCACCCTGGAAGCAGCAACAACCAAATCCTGTTGAGGTGGGCAGCAATGGGCTGTACAGGGGCCTGCAGCCAGAGGTCTGAATCAGAGCTGTTACGTTAAACCTATTAATGCAATAAGCCATATCCTAAGGTAAAGCGGAAGGAGGTGTCTGTATTTGCATGACTCATTACATTATTACAGGCAGGCTGGTGCTTACATGATAGGCTCCAGACAACAATAGGCAGTCGGAAAAAAATGCATGCAGCCAGATGCACGGACGCAGTTCCTGAGGTCACCCAAGCCAGGTAAGTTGCACGGAAAGTCACGAGGTCGGCCCTCCCACCCCGGCACAGTGGGGGATACTAAATGCTACCTCTTTCAAGCTCCAGGCATACACCAAAGTTTTAGGCTCCCTGGAGTCCAGCACCAGCAGGGACTGAGCTGCCAACTCGGCTGAGTTGAGATGAAAAGGAAGGAGAGAAAAAAGGAAACAGTGAGGGAAGCCAAGGAAGAAACTGAATTTGCAGGAGGTTCCCCACATTAATCACTTAGGAAGTCAACAGAAAGACTGCCTGGGGCACACAGGCCTTTGATCAAGACCAGAGACAGAGGGTGGCAGAATGGGAATGCTTCTCCTCTGGAAACAAATGCAGTTTGAAACCACCCTCCCTTTTCTCTCTCTCTTTTTCCTTGGTCTCTCATTCCGATTTCCTTGCCGGAGATGATTTGGGTTTCCACAATGCTCAGGCCCCTTTTCAATGTGCGAATCAGCTTTTTTGGAAGCAGCGCTTCCTCCCAACACACACTTCCCTCGGTCTAGCTGGTGAGAAGTGCTACATCCAGCATGCTTCTGTCTCCCTTCCTTTCTGCACCTGCCTCCTCTTTGGTTTCCTCATCTGCTCTATTATTAGTACAGTATTATTATTAGGAGGAAGCGAAGGAAAACAGATCTCCCTTGATATGTTTCTCCTCCCTTTCCTCTTAATCATGATACTTTGCACTTGCACACTGACTGCCTCTGCACTCCAGGATCTCACAAAGCCCTTTGAGGGAGCAGCCAGTGCCATTATGCCCATTTACTACCTGGAGAAGAAATCCCCAAGGTTAAATGACTTGCACAGGGTCATGATGCGCAGAAGCCTCGACTGCAGGAGTCCCAGTCCCCTGCCCTTGTCATGAGGCAACAGCTCATAATGCTCATCTTTCTTTCTCTTGCACGCCCTTGCCCCCAAGATTTTCGGCTCCTTTGCCCTGCTCTATTGTTGACTAGTGTTGACTCTTCCCGCGAGGGCTGTCTCCATCTGGAAACCAGCCTCTGCCCACCACTAATTAAAACGTGTCTGCGTGCAGAGTTAATGTGCACCACTTGCCAGCACAAGACTTTTCCTCTGGTGTGTTGCACTCAGATGGATCCCACAGGGGCCACCCACCTGGACTGGCATCCAACAAGGTATTGTGCCTATGTAGAGTTTGGTAGCTGCCCAGTTACTCACACAATGCTTAATGCTACAAAAATGCCAGCATATCTAAACATGCTTCCTGGGCTGTATAAAAATCCAAAATCTTTTCTTTAGTTTGTTTGTGTTTTTTTTTAAGAAACATTCAGAGCACTGAGCCATTTTGGATAACTAAACTCTTATTTATTAGCTAAATATCAAGCAGCCCTTAGCATACTCTACTGTATTTATGGAATAGTATATTCTGTGCACGTATTTACAGAATACTGCTTGTGCATGCACATACTAATAACATACACAGGTAGTTTGAGTGTGTATTTATATGAATGCATGTACACATGTGTAGTACACTAAACCTACCATTCTCTGCTTTTTTTTCCATTTCTCTCTTCCCCTTTTATGCCATTTATAAATTGAATAAGATAAGCAAACACATAAATAAATAAATACATTTTCCTCTTCCCTGCCAAATGCCACCTTTTGGGCATCTCCAATTTCTCCCATGCCAAAAGGTTCTGTGTATACTTCACCCTACTCCTATCCTGTCCTCCTAAACTAGATTTTCCCCTTCTTTTCCCATGCCAGGAATTCGACATGTGCACATTTATTCCCCAATGCCATTTTCACTACTTTTCTTCCCGTCAGACCTTCCCGTCAGGGTGCGAGTAGTGTAGCACCTCCAGTTTCTCTTGGTCTCCATCTTCAATAGTGGGCTGTCCAACTTGAGTTCTTGAGCACTAGCTCAAACCACTCTGTATGTTTCTTACCCAATTCCATTTACTTAGGGATGAGATGTGGAGAGAAAACCCTAAGGATCAGATCTGGATTCACATCCAGAGCCAAAGATGGGTCCAAGCCTGACAAATGCAAAACCATATCCAGATTCAAATCCAAACTTCTCTGGAATGCAATCAGGCTTAGAACCCAGTGATCTGATTCAGACCCATTTGCCTCTAGAAATTTTTAAAAAGCCAGAAATGGTATATTATAGATTTTCTAGGTGCTCCCAATTGTCACACTATAGCCTTATTTTTCATTTATGCATGCTCTTTATTTCAGTCCTACCTTCCTTCTAAGTAATGACTCACAAGGCAGATGTTAGTTACATCACTTATCTCCTGCTAGGAGGCACTCAGATACTTTGGTGAGGAGGACAATATAAGACAGATGCAGATTATAAGGTACAGCTAATCAAAGTGGTGAGTGTTGAGGCAAGGACCCGGCTTTGCTATACTGTTTGGCTCAGCGCTGCATAAATAAGAGATTTACTCCCACTTTATTTATCTGAGAGCAGGAAGCTATAACTGTAAACAGCACCCTCCCAAATTCAATTCATTAAAACAGCTGAAAGTCTCTCCTTGAAGCTCCAGGCCTCAAGATCAAATTAAGCCACATCAAATGAACAGCTGGATCATAAGTTACCACAGCAACTAAAGCGGGTTTCAAGATGTAAGAGTTCTCAGCCTGTGGTCCACAGCACCAATGACACTTTTCTGCGAGCCCTGAAAAACACAAGTGTTCTTTACAATGTGAAGAGAAAGTCTATTTGCATAGGGATTTACAATTTATTTAAGCTAAGGGGGGGCGGGGGGAGCGCTCCACTTACAAAGTCTAGAATATTTGAACATTACTGTTGCCCCGTTCTTCCCAGGAAGCTCTGCAGGAGTAAAATTCACGGAGCTGTTTCAGTCTAAAAGGCGATGATATACAAAGGGAATCCATCTAACACTCTGGGCATCCTGGACGATTTCAAGAAAAAGACACCACCGTGGGATTCACTTGATTTGCATCATCCAAAGCAACAGTACCTCTCGTCCCCACGCAACGTTTTATATCAGTCATGTAACCACTAAAATGTAAAATCCTACCACACTAAATATGCCCGATTCTCCACTCCAACCAAGAGAACCCTTTGATGTCAATAAGGCAGATTTTAGCTTTACGCCATATCTGGCTACCCAAAGCACGTATGCACTGGAAGCAAAAACACTGCAGTAAACTATGCAAAGTCAATTATGTTTTATGATGCACATTTATAACAAACAAAAATCTCCATAGAGAAGCCACTGAAACTAGTGAAAGAAAGAGAGACTCAGATAAAGGACCTTCGATAGCTCTAGGGGGAAAAACAACAACCTGACTACACAAGCAGCTAGCAAGTGACAGACCTCAACAGACAAGTCATTAACATCCCCAGTAACTGTCTCTGCCCATTAGTATAAGCTGCATTAGGGTGAACAGAGCTGTAGGGGAGACACAGAGATTAGCTAAAAATAGTAAAAGAGCCATGTCCCAAACTCTTTATGCAGTTTAAGATAAAACTCTGACCCAGATGACCAGGCAAATCGTGTGTGAAATGATTTAGCGCAGTGCCAGTCTCATCCCCCCGCCAGAATGAACCAGGCTGTTTGTAAACAGGCAAGAAAATTCATCTATCGAGGGGGCCGGATGGGGCGAGGGACAGCACGGCAGGCTGGGGAGAGAGAACGCCAGCCCAAACCTATGGCCAATATCGTGCTTATTTAAGAAAACAGTCATAATTTTCCCTTTTGGGGGGTGAAGAAGAGAAAGGGGTATTTGCAGCTCTTTAAACTGATTGTTAATTCACTGCCTAATCCTCAGGAGGCGCGTAAACAAGTCATTTTGTACAGAGAAATAAGAAGAGGCTATCCAATTATATTCAGGCTGTGTTAAAAATCAACGGGGATGGCACTAAAGAGCAGATCCTGCCAAATAAAGGACCTGTCTTTTAAGCAAATGGCTACCAGCTCCACGTACCAATATAGAGATGAGCCGGGAAGGCCGACTCGTGTGGAACAGAAGCGGCCTTTGTGTTTTATTCACACAAGGCATCTCTATAGGAGACTAATATACTGCGCAGTAAAGTGTTACCATCTACACCTGCACACCATTTACTGCGCAGTAAATGAGTCTACTGCGCAGTTAGCTGCTACCCATAAATACAGGCCATAAATTAACTGCGCAGTAGATATTGCACAGCAGTGCATGTGTAGATGCTGACCAATACCAGGGGACCACAGGGATGGGGAACTCCCCTAGTCCTGGCACTGCTCGGGGAGCTGAAGCCGAGCAGCACTGGGATGGGGTAGCCCCTGCCCCTGCCCCATCCTGGCACTGCTCAGCTCCTGGCTCCCCACAGGAACCAAGCAACGCTGGGAGGGGAGCTCTCTGCTTCTCTGCCCAGCCAAGGGCTGGCCAAGAGCCATCTCACTTCTGAGAAAAGCAGAAATCCTTGCCCAGCCAAGGACTGGCAGGACCTAACCCAGAAACAGGGCAGCTCCCAGCCAGCCCCTGGCTGCATGGGGAAGCCCTGCTGGATATAGGTTTTGTCCCCATGTGCATGGGGTCTGGAAAGCTCTGGAGCGACAGCTGTCTCCCAGCCCCAGGCACATCAGGACCCCTCCCAATGTGCACGGGACCAGGAGACAGCTGCTGTGCAGCCGGAGGAGCTCTCCGGGCCCCATTTGCATCGGGACTGGCCCCTGTGCTCCCTGCCAGCCCCGGGGCTAGCACTCCGGGGAAGCCTGGAGCTCCCCCTCGCTGCTAAAGGCGGCCAGAGCAAGGTAGGAGCAGCCCTGTACCAGGCTGCTCCTGTCGAGAGCAGATTTGCTCCCACGGAAGACTTACTGTGCAAAACCTTTATAGCATTAATGGCCCGTGTAGACTCACTCGCAGAGAACGCCATCTTAATGTATGTAATGTTCAAAAAAAATTATCCATTTTCGAAACATGCACAGGAGTACTAGAGGGTAAAAGTTAAAGGCATCTAACAGCTGGAAACAGTAAGGGGATACAAGGATACAAAATCACCATAATAAACATCAGTAAATTCTATTTATGGCCAGTCCATTTACATAGATTGGGTAAATACATTTGGACTGGACATTCATGCAACTATCAAAACAAACCGGAGTTATTATAATCAGTGATGACAAAATGCCTTGAATAAATATTAAACTTTGTGCTTCAAGGTTTTAGCTGATCGCTAAGCATTAGAAATGAAGATAAGATGCAATGGGGCAGGTTACCCTGCAGCTGCCTGCTGCGGGTTTCTTGCATCCTCCTCTGATCCAGTGTTGGTCACTGCTGAAGACTGGACACCTGACTCGATGGGCCTCGGCTCTGATCCAGACTTGGCAATTTCTATTTCAAATTGTTCCTGTTTGGTCTGCAGGTGATGTAATTGGGAAGACATTCCATTTTACCCAAACCACAAAATTCAGGATGCTTGAAAAGTGTTAAGTTCTGACTTATCTCTAAAGTAAAGCATAAATGGAGGATAAAGGCCCTGTGTGCCAAAAGTTATGACTGCAAGAGGAGCAAGACCTACTTCAAAAAAAATGTGCTTTCTGATACCAGGCTAAAGAAAAGTTTAAATGCATCACTTGCCACATAGGATGTATTTTTTACCATTGTCCTTTTGCATGTCCATGCAGAGTACCACACAGAAGATTCCACTGACGTGTTGAAGAGGGAGATGTTAAGTCTATTAATACTGCTAATAAGATTGTGTGGTCAAGGAAACTACCATATAAAAAGCAAAAAAAAAAAAAAGAGAGAGAAAGTATTTGCATGCTATAATCCTGACCCCAGTGACTTTCCCATCCCTCACACATGTACAAGCATGCAGATACACCCATGCAAACACCATTGCTCC
>JAGPOW010001296.1:131118262-131131838 GCA_030014935.1 Caiman crocodilus
TTTTTTTTTACTAAAAAGTTTTCGTAAAGACTTTTCTACTTTTCCCCTGGCAGATGGAAAGATACACATCACAAAATGTAGCCACCAAGATGATGCATATAACAAAAAAATAAGTAGAAATTGGACTGCATTGCAACCTTTGGATCCAGAGGCAAATTTTCCCAATGTCTGAGATATTCATATCCTACTTTTTGGTTTCGAGCCACCTTTAAGGACAGTTAGCTAAACTGAACCCTGGAATAGACAGATGTAACTTCAAAGTCTTCACTTGAATTTGGCCAGTTGAACAAAGTGACCGGAGAAATATGACCTACCTAATAAATACTAATACCACACACAGCTTCTTCCATCCAAAGATCTCAGAACATTTTCCAAACATTAATTAGGTAAGCCGTTTTTCTTTCCTCGGGAGGGAGGAAAGAAAGTATCACTATAACACAAAGAACACGCAGTTCTCAGATCACACAGGGCAGATTCAGGACCAGCACGCAAGAGCCTGGCTCCCAGGCCCCTGTTGCAACCACTGAACAACACAGAAAGAGAAGGATTTGATGCCCCAGGTGGGAGAAGACCACCACCAGTCCTCTGACACGCGTTTCACTGTGCCTGGCAGTTAACAAGTGCGTTCGGGCAGTGTTGTAGGCAACTGCCTTTAACTTCCAGCGGCAGTTAAGCACTAACCCACCTGCGTGTTTCTGTAAATACCGTGGTTTCTGTGAACAGTGTACTGTGTGCCTAAGGACTAAAAAACCACACCATTATGTGACACCTTAGCAGCAGCAAGAACCCCAAGCATACTGCTAAAATGTACCCTCAGTCAAGGAAGCTGCACTGTGGCTGCAAACTTTATCTAAAAAAAATAAAATATTTTCTTCTGCCCACCAGAAAATAAATTCAGCTTCGACTACCTGGTTTTGACCCCAGCGCTTGGCTCATCCAAGCACTGGCCCATCTTCTTGGTAGTTGCGTGGTGATGTGTGATGGATCAGGACAGCAGTATATCACCTGCATCATTCTACTCGACTCTTTTTCGTCTGACCAACGGGCCTAGTGATCACACGCAGGTGTTAAAGAGACAAGAGATCCTTGTGAAACTCACAAATGAGGAGCCTGGTGCCGGTGGTCAGAAAAGACTCAAGCTACTTTTACTTCCAAGGCCGGCCTGCTTTCTCCAGTGGTCAGCAGTATCAAATGCTGCACAGAGGCCCAGGAGGATGAGTGGATATCTTTTTCCTTCTGCATTATATAAGATCATCTATTAGCGCCACTAAAGCAGTTTACATCCTGGCCTAAATCTAGACTGTGCCAGGTTTAAAATATTAGCTTCAGTTAGAGCCTATAGTTGGCTTTAAGCTGCCTTTTGGTTGCCTTTAGGTTGGCTTTTCTAGGAACTCGTATGGGAATGAAATGTTCAAAGGTAGGCAATAGTTGGCTAGAGCCAAGATATCCAGAGGTATTCAACATCACTCAGATAACTGCACCTTTGTGGAAGGAACACAATAATGCATTTCCAGTGTTGGTCTGACCTAGCGCCAGCTGTTTATGACTCTCTTGACTTCCTAGTAGTGTCACCCAATCTTGAAAAGTTAAAGGACGGAGACCAAACAAAATCCCATTCTATGGTCTCCTAGGTTAGAGGATGGACAACTCAACCACCAATGTGAAAAAGTTAAATTACAAAAACATAATGAGTTAGCTCGTCCAGCAAACACATAACACCAGTTAGATACTAGTATGACATAAATACGTTTGTAAGAAGCCACTGATGATGAGAGGTGCAGCACCATCCACCACACAGAGTGCTAAACTAGGGCTCAGGGTTCAGTCCCCAGGTCTGCCACTGATCAGTTATTTGACCTTTGATAAAGCCGTGTAACAGTTTCCAACCCACTATGTGTTCATTAGAATGTAAATTGTTCTCAGTAGGGACTTACCCTTACTCTAGACTAGATCTCAGCATGGGCCTCCAGGTACTAGAGCTAATGAGGATGGTATAACCTTCACATTTGCCCACCAAGACTGAACACATATTTGTGCAACATATTCTGACCTTGCTAGTTGCAAAAAAACCTAAAAAAAATTAGGACCAAGGCAGTTTGTAAGTGCAGATCACTGTGCTGTACCATTTTCTACTACCAGCTGACCACTGAAACCATACCCTTGTCTAAAACCAATTACATAACCAATGTCATAAATGGAAACACTTTTCAGCTGCAGATTAGAGTGGGTGGACAGGTGTTTTTAATGTGATGCGCTCTTCAAATATAATTATGTAACCAAATGTTTCTATCAATTTTAACAACAATGCCTGGCACTTACAGAACAGTTTTAAGATTTAGATTTGCACATACTAATACTAATACTGTCTTACAACAGTCAAAAGCTCAGGTCTGATACTACTATAGAAACCACTGTCAAAACTCCCACTGACTACAGTGATCCAGGATCAAGCCCTTTCACATGCTGAAGAAATGTGGAGCTTGAAAGGCCTTACAGGGTATTCAGTATCAAAACTTATAAGCTTGATTTTTCCAGAGGCACTGGGCACCCCTGCCCCTATTAACTTCCTATGCGTTTTTGTGAGATCCTATGAAACCAAGCTATTTGATTTAGGTCCCTAATTTTAGGCACTCTGCTTTAAAATCCAAGTGACTTGCCTTAAGTCAGAGAAAGAGTGTATCAAGAGCAGAGAGAGGAGTTATAAACAACGTAAACAAAATATATACTTTTATTCTTTGTAGAAATGGCAATTAGACTGATACTCTCTTTTAAAATTGAAAAGGTATGTGAAAATTAAAGTGGGTCTTTCATGTAAACCTAATTTAAGTTCATATTACGCCCCTTCCTTTAGCCCACCTCTGGGACATGGACACACTCATTCCAAGCCATTCTTTCCCCACTCCCCGAAAAAGGGTATTTTTGGTTTCTTCTCCCACCTAACTTGGCCTGTTTGCCTACAGTTTTTGTTTCTATATATGACGTGAAACTACCCAGAAAAAGTGCATGAGAAACCACTGATCTGTTGTAACAGAAAAAAGCTGAAGATCTTTTTTCAGATGTTTTACATTCAGATGAAATCTATGCCTCCATCTCAAAAGCTTTGTTTGATTATAGCCAGTGTTAAAATTAGCTTTTCAATTAAACCAAGACATTCTGCTAACAAAAATACATATTAATTGAATTTAACCTATACAAGCTGTTTGGTGAGTAATTCTGGCATAAAGCACAATATGAAAATCTCAATATGAAAATACCAGAAAAGGGCTTTGTAAAGTTTGTTAACAATCTGTTATTCCTGGTGATCATACATTTTTTTTAAAAGACTGACAACATGTAGAGACAATTCCAGGACTTGCCAAAATAGGCAGTACAACATATACCAGTGGTAAGACAGGATGGAAAGATGCTATGGGTCAGAGTGATTCCTATTATGAAGATTTTTGCTGTTGGACTATTTGATTTGTCCTTCACATGTAGGCCAAGCAAACGTATATGTTAAGAAATTATTATTGTTAATTATTATTTACAAATTACCATGGATAAGCAAGGAAGTTTACAGGCTAATAAAGTGACAGATCCCTGCCTTAGGAACACTTTCATCACTCATTTGATTCATTAACCTGTTTACTAATAATACCTTTACAGTTCAAACTTGTTTTCATACTACCCTAAATGACTGGAAAATTAGGTCCTATTAAGTAATCATGATTATAAACTGTGACTCACCAGTTAAGTGAATGCCATTACTGGCAATAAATCGAGAACCTTATTATAAGCGCTCATTAATTGTCAAACAAACCAAAACAATGACATTTTATTCAGTATAAAATGTATCCTGCAAGTGATTTACCGAGTGAAACACTCAGACCCAGGTTCTGTATATACTATGATAGCTGCCATGTAAATGCATCACCTGGGCTTGATTACAAAAGTAATCAAGGTCAGTGGCGGAGGGAGACAGAAAGAGAGGCAAAGACAGGAGAGAAAAATATATTTTCAAGAAAAAATGTATTTCCACCGGATATTTGAAAAAGATGGAAGGGGAAGAAGGCAGAGCGGCTGCTCCAGATGACAGGCTGCAGAGAAGAATGATCCAGCACTTGCAGCACTGAGACTGAAATAGGATAGATGGACGTGCAGTTAAAGTACTCGTGCGGGATTTGGGTTGAGTCCCATGTGCTTCTACAGACTTCTTGTGTTACCTTAGGCAACCCCGTCTCACCACGCTTCATCCATTATTACGTGGTACCTTGTGTAGCCGTATGTAGCTGTGCACTCTGGCATAACAGCATGTGCAAAGAGCAGGGCAAAAGTGAATTGCTTCAAACTGAACTGATGAATTGTTACTGATATTTATTTGTATTACAGCAGTACCTAGGAGCACTTGTCACATACTGACATTGTGTTTTGTTGTACAAACTCAGGGTTAAAAATACAATTAATACATTAATGACTGAAGCACTCAGGTACTATCTTGATGGAGGCCACATAAGCACTCAAAACATAGTGACCATGGAAATAAACCAAAGGGCTGGTGGTAGATGGAAAGAAAATGAAAGAGAAATAGTGGAAAATAAGGTTTGTGAAATGAATTGGAAAACATTTAAGCTCCATGGTCTTTGAGTCTAGAATACTTTCAGATCTGGTCTAAAAAATTACGAGGGGGAGAGCGACCTGACTGTTCAGTAGCCCACCTGCATTTCTGCCCAGTGCGGCAGACCAACGAACAGCTTAAGCCTGGCATTTCACGAACCACCCTGCCTAGAAAGCAACGCTAGGCATCACTGGACAACTGGGAAGGGTTCTTCCTCTCCACTACTGCATAGTAAAAGTTGATTCAGTCAATACCAGACCTTAATTCTGATCATTTTGGCTTTCTCTCCCCCACTTCAATTCTAACCACATTTTTAAGGCTATTTTCTATGATTACTAGAATTAAACTAAACAATCAATCTTCTGAGCTTTGGTGATTTATTTTGAAAATGGTAGGAACCAATAATTGCTGAATATTTTATAAGTTTACTCGGTATTCTACTATAAACTGCCCTGGGCCTTAATATATCTGAATATATAAATAAATCTAATAAAAATAACTAAAACCCTACAAGAACACTGCCTCTTAAACTACCGGGTATGCTGCAAGATAACAATCAAAATGACTTGATTTTAAAACAAGCGTATCCTCCTTATTGGCTGCCATATGTTAATTCAGCTCAGTAAAATCTGTTTCTTCACAAAATGTAGAGAAATGTTAACTGTTGGACATCAGCTATGAATTCTCCTCCCAGGGAAACCAAAGATAGTTGGATGCTATGGGCTGCTAACATCACAATATATTCCCATGTTTGTGCACTCCAGTGGCATCATGATTCCTAGAGCTATAAGTCCTAGCCTCCTGAAATACATTCATTTAAAGATGCCACATGAATTGCAGGAGAGGCAATTCTGGGTTCCAGGATCAGATCCCAATAATGCTCTCTTTACTTGCCAGTGCAGGGGAAACCCAGGATCAGAGCCCGGGCTCCCCCAAAGCCTGCAAGTCTAGAGCCAGGGTGCTAATTATTGGCTCCAGTCTCGGAGGTGCACAGGAGTCTTGACCTGGTCCCAATGTGATCCAGGGCCAGAGCCAACAATCAGCTGATCATCAGCCCCAGGACCAGACATACCATGGGTTCAATTTAAAGAGCCTTGCAAAATAACCATAAAAATGTTCTACACTATATGTAAATATTATATGTAGAACATTCTTAAGACTGGTTTACCATTTTGTGGTGCCTTACAAGTGCATTCAATATAATACCCTTGCCATTTATGTTGCATTTGACACATCCATCGCAGCAGAACTGTAACGTGTACCAGGGGTCCTAAGGCCATTAAATCATCTACTCCAACCTTCTAAATAACATAAGATAGAGGATTACTTCTGTATTAAATGCAGAAAGTTGTGTTAGGCTAGATGATAGCTTCCAGAAAAAGAGGCATCCAGTTTTGATTTGAGGATATCACCAGATGGAAAATCCATCATTCGCATTAGGCATTTGTTCAAATGGTTAGTCACTCTCACTGCTTTTCCGCCTTATTTCTAATTTGAATTTTTCCTGCTTTAAATTCAAGCTAATGGTTCTTATTATTCCTTTTCTCTAACACTAATAAATTAAAGAAATCTTTAGAGTCCAGAGTTTTCTATCCAGGAAGTACTTACATCCTGTTATCTAGGTCTGAGGTCCGAGATTGTCAGCCGCCTACCTCAGGATAGGTGGCTTGTCAGGCTGGTGTGGTTCAAGCATACCATGGTTTGTATACCACAGCACGTGAAGAAACAATATGGCCAGAATCATGTCTCGCTGACTCTGACTTCCCAGTCTGCTGACCAGCAGGCACTCACTGCTAGGTCAACAGGAGGTAGCCACCGGCACACCTCCAGAAAAAAAGCTCAAACACACCTTTGGATCCATTGTGAAATATTGTAATCATACTGCTATTTTATGCTGCTGCATAGGAGCATCCTCCAAATGCAATTATGTAGAGAAAGTACCAAACTAAGCAAAACAATTATGATGAAATCCAATATGTTCTGCATCTAGCTCCACAGGACTGTCAATAAATGGAAACACAAATCACTTGTCAGAGCTGTGCATGTCAGCAGCATCACTGTGAAACTAAAACAGTGTTTCAGTCTTTTGTGGAATAAAAATGGGGGGCAGCACAAATATTTGTTTCCCTGCAAGATCTGAGAAACTACTGAAGTTTCATATACCTAAAATACAGCAAGAGAAAAAAGCTATTTTGTAATTTATATGGCACCCACAATTAAAGGGATTGTTTCAAGACTCATTTCATGAGAGAAAATGCATTAGTTTTAATTTCTGTTCAACAGGCGATCAGAACGAAAGATGAGCGAACGACTTCTGGTCAGGACCACGCGTCACTTGAACCAAATCATCTGTATCTGGTAGCGTTCACCCGCCCCATCCTTTGCACTAGCACATATGCTGGGGTGTCTTTTCTGCATTGGGTGGAAGAAGAGGCTGCGTGTCTGCTTGCCTCGATGAGTTGCACCAACTCGTGATCCATCTAGTCACCCCTTAACAAAGGCATGAGAATTTAACAATAGTGTATATGTAGATGCGCAAGTGTATGTGCAAGGCAACATGAGTAAAGGCATGCATGTTGCAAAAACAGACCTCGGTTTGCAGGTGACAGTTTGCAACTGTGCTTGTACGTGAGAGAAGAAATGTAAGAAGATGTGTATGAGCGTGACAGTTCTTGAGTGAATGTGGGACAAAGTGTGAATATGTGCAGGTGGGCCAGCAGTCCGCAGATGGTAGCTTGCAGAAGACCGCCAGCATTGCTCAAGCTGTGGGGATTTCCTTCCGGTGGCCAGAGGAAATTCAGTCAGAACTGCGGTTTACGGGTTGGATTTTCTTGCATCCTGTTATCTGCTCAGTATGATTGTCCAAAAACCATCAAAGGTTGGGGTAGGAGGAGCCATGTGATCGTAGGAGTGGGGGAGAGTAGAGACACAGCATATAGGGGACTTGAAGAAAAAGGCCCAGGATTTGACTCCCGAGATGAATGCAGCCACTTTTGGGTTCCCTCTGTGTTACACTTTACAGCAGTGTTGGGACAGAGTTACAATTCCTTTGTGTCCATGCACCAATATGTTATTACAGCATTGTTTTGCTCTGCCTGTGCAACCCAGGCCCTAACTTTCTTACCATTATAATCTGATAGGAAGAAAGTTAGGGTTTGACTAGTGGATTAGGGAAATGTTCGTAATGTTAGGGGAATTATTCTTCACCCCCGATCTTCTCCCAATGAGAACAATAATCTCATAATATAAATATGACAGAGTTTATTCCCTGCTAAGAAAGGAAAACTGTAGCCCTCAATTTGGTTGTAACTATGACATAGACGGAGTCAGGATGCTACACTGAAAGATGCTTTATAAATGCAGATTCTTTCGATTAATCTGATCAGTTGATCTAAGGCTGTCTCCCCTTTCCTACTGGATAGGTAGATGACATTCTGCGTCTCATTAGCTCTTGGGATGTCACTCTCTCAGCTGAAAACCGTACTACCCTGACTTTATTTTCTGATGGTTACAGAGAGAATAGCATTGAGATGAGCACCCATATTTTAACAATGTTGTTTCAAAACATCAAATCACCCAAAGGCAAATCAAGACAGTTCTCTACCTGTCCAAGCAAGTATGTTAATTCAGGTGAATTTAAATTTTGGAAAACCTACAAATCACGAGCCATATCTTCTGTTTCCCTGTTTATAATTGCCCTGATTTTAATGAGCCCATGCTAATTTGCATTGGTAGAGAGTCTGACCCTTTACTGTCATCGAAGTTTGGGGTGGGGCTTTTTGGGGGGGCATGGGGGGATTTGTAGAAGCTCCCCTCATGCTTTTCAGTTTCTCCAGCTTCACTCTAAGTTATCTGTCAAAACTCAACAATCAGAAATGCAAAAGTCCAGGTGCAGAAATGGTGACTAAAGGGCCTACCAAGGTAGCACTAAACTTGTTGTTATAGAGCATAAGTCAGTGCCTTGATAATCTAGTGTCACACTGATGAACAGCACAAAAATGGAGCAATCCAGAGAGGAATCAGGTCCCAAACGACCGGGGCATAATTATGCTGATAGAAAAGAAAGGCCCCACTTTTTAAAGTCAAAGGGAGTTTTCCATGAATAGGATTTCTTTGATCTGTTCTCTCTCTCCCTCTCTGTTCTCATTTACTTTTGTTTTCCTTCCTGTGCTCTCTTTACCTAGGAGTCCCAATCAAGGGTATGCCCCACCTTGAATACTGGGTGCAGTTCTGAGCTCCCCACATCCAAAAGGATAGAGCAGAACTAAAAAAGTACGGAGAAAGGCAACAAGGAGAGACTTCCCTACGAGGAGAGACTATGGCTAGGACTTTTCAGCTCAGATATAAGATAACTGAGCGAGGTATAACATAGGTCTATAAAGTAATGAATAGGGCGAAGAAAGAAAATAGGTATTTACTATTTACCATCTCTCACAATACTAGAAGTAGGGAACAGCAATGATATTATTAGGGAGTGTGTTTAAAGCAAAACAAGAGGATTTTTCACACGTGTCATTTACTTGTGGAACTCACTGCCACAGGAGGTTGTAGTGGCTGATAATTCACTTTGGTTCAAAAGAGGATTAGGCAGACTCATGCACTTAACAGGACAGTAGGCCTGTAACCTCCAAAATCAGATTTCCTAAGCCTCTCAATGCTGTAAGCTGTAAGAGAAGAGGGGAAGGAGACAGGTCAGTCTGGAGAGGCCCTGCATAAGTACTCTTCCCCCTAGAATCGCCTGTGTCACTGAGATACAGAACATGGTGCTAGCGGACCTGGGGTCTGACCCGTATGGCATCTCATATGTACAGTGTCCAGCAAACTGAAGTCATAAGAACATATTTCCCCCCTCCTCCCTGCCCAAAAAGCAATCTGCACCACATGTCTTCATCCACTCACTTCTCCTTTATGTGTAATTTCTGTTTTGATCTCTTGTTCCTGCCTCCTTCTTCTCTATTTCTATCTCCTTCTCCTTATCGAGTCTCTATTTGTACCCCCTCTCCCCCTACCAGCTCTGCTCTCTCTGCCTCTCTCACTGGTCTCTCTCGTGTTCTTTGCTGCCACTTCCTTACCTCAGGATCACAAAGAAGGTGAGATTTACCCAGATGGGTGGTGCTGAGTAAAAGCCTCTTATGTTCCCAAACCTAGCATGAAGTTGCAAAGGACCAGTTCTGAATTGAGTTCAATGGTTCTCAAACTTTTTTAGACTCAAGGCACCCTTGCCAGATTCGAGGCACCCCTCAGAAAACGTCAATTCTTAGTTTTCGCTCATTATTTGACAGCAGAAAAATAATGCAAGTCTTGTGTTGCAAAGAACTCAGAAAGACCCCAACAGAGCAGAATGCTTTTAACACTATGCATTCCTGTTTGAAATCTCTGGGCTTATCATACAAATCAAATTTGCACACCTAACAGTGCCACCATTGTGCAGCACCTTGCAGCCCCCCTGCAAGGCTCTCAAGGCACCCCCGAATCACAGCTGGTTGCCAGCATGGAGAGGGGGAAACTTCAGCAAAGTTGTCGAAGCTGATTCAGCCGACTCCTCAAGAAAAACTGTACAAGGATTTTGTTAGCACATCCTCTCCGAGCAAGTTAGTCTGTGAACCACCACATTGCCCAGCCTTCTATACAGGAACGTTCAATGAAGGCAAATGGCCAAGACTTCAGCGGTCGAACCGGAGAGATTTTTTTGTGCAACCAATCCTGTGTTACAAAATGGTATTCTCAATTCTACATCGCCTCCACTTTAATAAATGACTGGATATAACGTTCTGGGGATATCCAAGTCATTAATTCATGCCATAATGTGGGAGGGTGGCGGGGAGAGAGAGAGGACTAGGTAACCCACTTGAGCAGGGGTAGGGAACCCCCGGCACAGGTGCCAGAGTGTAGCATGCAAAGGCATTTTGCTTGGCACACGTCTCAGGGCGGACGGCAGGGAAGAGGCTGGCGCTGCGCTGCCGGAACAAGGATCGAGCGCCGCACGGCTCCCCTGCCATCTGCCCCTGGCATGCCAACATCTTACAAGTTGCGGGTATTTTTTGGGACTCTGCCCAAAAACGTCACTGGCCCCTGCACTACAGGATCCCTTCCAGCTTGAATTATTATATACTGGACCAAGTTACGATGTCTTTCGAATGTATTAAAGGCAGCCCAAGTCCTCCACATCTTAACAACGAACTGAAAAGCTTTTGTATAAAATGAAAAATAAATTTTTCAGAGACTGAGTCATTAGGAGAGCACATAAGAGGACTTCACATTTACAACTGAGTACATTTCAGCACCAAATATTTGAAAATCAGGTTAACTTTCATTTTCTTGCCTGATTTGGGGCTTTGTACTTTTCTTATCATAGATTATTTAATCAGAGCTACTCAGTGCTGCAGAGCGCAGGAAAAGGACTGCTTTTCTGTTCAGGGTGCTTTTAGCATTCTGATAGCCTCACATGAACGGTAACAGAGAAGTACAAAATATATATGCAATCATCTAGGGCTCTTCACCAGAGGATCTACAGGTTTTCACCGCTGTGAAGCGGATTAATATTAGCATACACATTTACATAGAAGGAAATTGAGACTCAAAAGGAATTTAGGTCCCACAAACTCTGTGGAAAAAAATCTGCTAATTGACAGAGTGACCTCAAGCCCACCAAAGCTTGTGTTGTGTATCTTCTTTAGTCTATAAGCTCAAATCTGCTCTGCCTTCTACATGACACGTATGTACTACTATGACTACAGACCTACCTCTCTCTACTTACACATGCCAGAGTCCAACACAGTTCAGCATAACAGTACAGGAGCGACCAAACCGGACTCTAGCATTGCTAAGTCATGATACGGAGGAAGAGGACTCTGGTCCAGATCCAAGGTACACAGATACCTAACCTGATTTCAGGAGGAGTTAGGTGTCTAAGCAGGGATTAGGCAAAGCAGCATGCTTTAGGATCCAGGCTCTTTTTGCATGCACTCCATATATCTCCCAGTGAAGTCGAGAGGAGTCTGCCTACTGACTTCAACAGAAACAAAACGGGGGCATTTCTGCTCTGAAGGGCAAGGGCCTGCAGCAGAAAACTGCCAAGGCATTTGCCTCCCAGGGTCTGCGGTAACGTGCATGGTAGCAACCTGATTCTTCAGGGGCTCCAAGTACGGACATGCCCCATTTCAGAGCTAAGGAACAGAGAAACAACTCGGCACCTCTGATACAAAACAAACTGGAGCGCACGCCTCCCATTTAGCAGGCTGCTGTCTGCGGCTACAGCCAGCTCCTGCCGGGGACTGAGGATCTTAAATGCTAGTGTCTTTATAATTGCCGTACCTATCCCCAGGTCCACTCTGCCTTCCTCGCAGGGGCCACGGTCACGGTCCCTCTGGCAACCAGTGGCTTCTATAGGATGTAATTCCTCCTAATTTAATGCACTTTGTTATTGCAAAACTTGCCAGACTATTAAATGAAACGCTTTGGGCTGACACGTATGGTTAGACAGAGTCACCGAACAGACCGTCTTTAATAGCACGAGGTACCGAATGGTCACATAGGGCATTTTGGTAGAAACAGCCATCTTTTTACATCTTTGCACTAGTCATCTTTGCACTAGTCGGCAGCAAGTTTGCACCGACAGCCCCTCCGGGGCAGGGACGGCGCCGGTGCCCCCCAGATGCGGGTGCAGTTTAGGCTTTTCGCGACATCGCGGGTCGCTCGGCTGGTCCCGTCACCCTCCGCGGGGACCGGAGCCTCGCCAGCGTTAAGTTCCCTCCAGCAAAGGTAAGCCAGCGCAGCGCAGCACGCGGGGAACGGAAATGCACCCGGCCGGCACCGAACGCGCCCAGGGGTGCTCGCCGGCACGGGGGACGTTACAGCCCCGCACGGCGCTGTCTGGCAGAGCCGCACCGGTGCCACGCCTGAAACGGGACGGTCGTCCCCAAAAGTACGACTCGGGAGTCCTGGAGTTGGAGGGAGGGAGGGAGGGTGCCCGCCTCGCCCTCCCCTCCACACACGCAGGCGCCGACCCCGACACGGCGGCCCCCACTCACGTCCCCAGCGTCTCCTTGAACTCGAAGATCTTCTTGATGTCCTCGGCCGGCTTCTTCCAGGACGAGCTGTCCTCGCCGGTCTCGCGGGCCATGGCGCCGGCTGCTGCCGCTTCCTCTTCCTCCGCTCGCCGCGCGGGGCTGCGGGCCGGGGCCGGGGCCGGGCACATGGGCGTGCGGGTTGTTATGGCGATGGGCGGGGGAGGCCGGGCCGCCCGCCCGCCTGCAGCCGGCCCATAATTCGCATTGCACCAAAACGGCGCGCGTGGAGCGAGCGGGGGGAGCCGGGCGGGCAGGGGGAAGGGGAAGGGGAAGGGGAAGGCAACCAGGAAAGAGAGAGAGCAAACAAAACCCACGCACCAAACCCGGCCCCGCCCCGCCCCGGGGGCGGGGCCTGCGCGCCCCCGCGCGGGAGCGCTCTGCCCATTCTACAGGTGGGAGCACTGAGGGCAGCTCCCCCCTCCCCCCCGCCAGCACCGCTGCACTGGCGCGGCCAAGCTCAGGGCGGATCAGCGCCCTCGCCCGCTGACACCCCACTGGGGACGGCTCCGCAGGCACCTGCCTGCAAAACACCGCCCAGCCAAAAGTGGGGTTTGGGCGCTTCCCCCCCTCCCCGACACCGATGCTGACGCTGGCTACGGCAGGTGCTCGCCAGCCCCATCCCTGCCACCGGCATCGGCTTCTGCGGGTGCTCACCGGCCCCATCCCTGCCACCGATATCGTCTTCTGCGGGTGCTCGCCGGCCCCATCCCTGCCACCGATATCGCCTTCTGCGGGTGCTCGCCGGCTCCATCCCTGCCACCGATATCGCCTTCTGCGGGTGCTCGCCGGCCCCATCCCTGCCACCGATATCGCTTTCTGCGGGTGCTCGCCAGCTCCATCTCTGCCACAGGCTTCTGCAGCCCCATCCACGCCACTGCCACCAGCTTCTGCGGGCGCCACGCCAGACTCAGGA
>JAGPOW010001296.1:131131938-131150008 GCA_030014935.1 Caiman crocodilus
TTCTGCGGGTGCTCGCCAGCTCCATCTCTGCCACAGGCTTCTGCAGCCCCATCCACGCCACTGCCACCAGCTTCTGCGGGCGCCACGCCAGACTCAGGAGGCACCAGTCGCCCGTGGAGCAGTGGTGTGTCTTGGTGGCGCTCTGAGGAGTGCGGCTAAGCAGTTTGGATGCAGCCCCCAGCACACTTGAACGGCCACCAAGCAACCTTCGCGCCGCAACGAGAGGCCGCGCGCTGCCCGGGGGTCAAGTCAGGCGGCGGAGAGGCAGGAAGCCCAGACTCTCTCCTGCAAGCTCGCAGGGAAGCCACATTCTGGCGGTGAACATCTCTGTAGTTTCCATCCCTGTGCATGGAGATAAGCAGGGCACCATTTTCAAAAGCAGGTGCCTAAAATTAGGCATAGCACTCAGTGGCCTCATTTGCCAAAAGGGTGAGTAGCTGTGGGAGCTGTCATCGCGTTCTCCAGGCTTTGGATTGGGCCCAGTATCTGATCACCAATTTAGCTCCCTAAATAGGGTTTAAAGTGTGCAACTTTATGACCCCAGATTTGCCAGAACTGGCCAATAATACCTGCACACACCGAGGCACATGGATCCCTTCAGATGGAAAATACAGTGTAAGGGCAAAGGATCAGTTGTGACTGCATTATTACTAATTACGACAAGTGTTTATGAATTATGGCACGGCCTAATTTACAGACAGCGATTTAAGGGTGAAAGTCTTTGTAGTCCCTTACCTATCCCCTGAATAATCCAATCCCAATTAAAACGAAAAGAATAGCATGTCACTGTATTGTTTAGTGTGGTACTACCATTTGTCTCTACCCTGCAGACCCATGCGTGACTCTTGCCTTTTTTAATGTGACAACATTCACACTCACAACAGAAAATAGTGAGGGGTAAAGCTCAAAATGTTGTGAAATTCTTTTCATATATATATATATTCTTTCTTTCTTATCTTCCTAGTTTCCAGACAGTGTTTTTCTAAGATAAAAAATGTGAGTGTTATTAATGAGATAATATCCAGTTTATGGGCATAAGGCTAGATTTACTGGAGTGTGAGCTGAGAAGTAAACGAGGAACAATACATATATTCCAATTAAGGATTTCAAGTGTACATCATCAGGGAATCTGGTTAGTGTGTCCATGCAATACTGCCCTCTCCAGGAAGGAACCAGATCCACAGGACTGTGTCGGGTCCTTAGGTAAATTTGTAGCAAGGGCTTCACTGATGCACTGCAGTCTGAAGTGACAACATGCTCACAACCCAAATGACCTCACATGT
Source organism: Caiman crocodilus (assembly GCA_030014935.1). Taxonomy (NCBI): domain Eukaryota; kingdom Metazoa; phylum Chordata; order Crocodylia; family Alligatoridae; genus Caiman; species Caiman crocodilus. The sequence goes on from JAGPOW010001296.1 coordinate 131,133,222, forward strand.
GCCACAGCATTCTGCACAAATAATGTCAAAGAATTAATTGTAAACACATTACACTGTTGTTTACTTGATCCTCTCATCCCCACCCTCATCCAGTTACAATAATTTCTTATTATCATTTATTGTGGTGGTGCCTAGGCAACCCGGTCAGGAATTGAGACCCCATTGCATTAGGCATTGTATAAATATAACAGACAAGACAGAACATTTCCCAAAGAACTTGCAATAAATACCCCAAATACACATACCTTCTACCTACCTATCGGTGCCAATGTAATGTTCACTCTCCCTGTCTATAAGATGTAAATTATTTGACACTGGTCACACAGAATCCTGAAATTTCACTCCCGGGTACTCAAATGGTGCAATGAAATTAAACCTCACATCATGGGTATAAGATTGATGGAGTTTAAGGCCAGAAGGGATTATGATGATGCTGTAGCCTGACCCCTTGCATATCATGGGCCAAAGAATCTCATCAGTAATTTCTGCCTCAAGTCTATAACTTCTATTTGAGCTGTAGCATATCATAAGCATCCATCACTATTATTTATCATGTCACTTCATTCCACATGGCGCTGGAATCTCATCATGCTAAGAGACTCGCATGCATCTCGATTCCTAGGCTTCCTGCAGATGTTCATGTTTTCCTAAGACTCCAGAATGCATTGTGAACAGGGCAGTTTCTAAGCATCGAAAGACTCTGATTTAAGGGTTAGGTGTCAGGTCAGCCTCTCACTCAAATTTTCTTTTGCCAATTTAACCTGCACCTTTAACTTCGTGTTACCGTACCTTTTGTGCTAATAGAACCCTTATTTGAAACAACTAGTAATGTAGGAACCCTCAGGAGCCAGCACAATTTTAATGACAAGTACATGAGACATTCCCATTAGCCATGGATCATTGGCACAATAGACTGTAACAGCTTCTTCAGAGTCATTACAGTCTGTCATGTCAGGATGAACTCCAGGAGCCTATAATCCTGTTTGATTGACATGATCTAGGTGAGCTATTGTAGTGAACTCAGTTATTTGAAGAGTCAATTTAAAAAAAATGAAAGAAATCCCTCCCTCTGCAGTGGTTGCGTATAACAGTATAGGTTGAGGTAGACTGGCTATGTATAATTCTATTCTGTATAATTATATACGCAGAACTAGGTTCAAAGAAAACTATTTTTGACTGCAAAATCAGGCACTCAAAACATAGGAAATACCTGTCCAGCCTTAATTCGGACCCCGCATCTGCATGCGATATAGTAGTCTTTCATTACACAGTGGTATACTATTTGTTTTCCATAGTATGAACTCTAACACATATTAGGATAAGGACGCAAATGGCTTATCAACATTAATTTGAGATTACATACGGTAGCTATGTTAGTCCTCTCAAATGGGTGCCACAACCCTGATATCACACTACTCCTTTCAGCATTTTTAGTTGGTAAGTCTTATACAAACCAAAAAAACTATTTTACAAGTGTTTACAGGGCTTCCTTCAGCTTTATTGGTGCTATGTCTCTGTGCATCTGCCTAAAAGTTACCATTTGTGAACTCCTACTACTCCACTGAAAATAAGGGCAATACTCTCATTGACTTCAACAGGACCGGGATTGCACTACATACGCCTAAGCGCATAAAGTGAAGGAGGAACCATCAAACCACTCAAGGGAACTTTAAAACAGCATGTGTGCTCTTAAAAATGCCACGATTAAGGACCAATGGCTTAAGATTTTAGGAATGCAAGCCAGAGCTGGTTCATGACAGTTTTGAGATGCAGAAAGGCTGCCATTGCCTCAAGATTGAATCTTGCCCATACTGGGCTTTGGTCTATGACAGTTCAGTTCGGGGGATATAGGAGTAGCAAAAATTAACAAAAATGAGGTGAAGAAAGAGCAACCACTTCACTGACAACAGACTGATTTCAAGAAGAACAAACAATATCCCAAGAAGATGGATTAGCGGACAGAACCAGGCGGTCAAGGATTTCTGATACATTTTTGAATTGTTGCAGGGTTGTTGGTTATAGCCGTGTTGGTCTAAGGACACAATGCCTGAGGAAGGGTGTTTCTGCCTGAAAGCTTGCAACAAACTTTTTTCCAGCTCTGTGGCTGGCCTAATGAAAGATCTCACATCTACCCAAAAAAACGTGCCATTTTAGAATTGTGTCATGGAAGTATTTATCACCTATACATAATTTCCGCATATTACCTCCATCCACAGCACGTAGATAAACAAGCTATCTGCACATTCATCTACATGCACGTGATATTCTAACACTCACTAAAATTAAAATATCCCATGAGATTTCATATGTCCTGCGAGTGGGATTTTGAAAATCACCCAGTGCTTATCTGACTCTTCCTTCATTGCAGTTAATAAGAAAATGCCAACGGCCAGGGGTTACGGGCATCAACCAGAAACCGGGGGGTGGGTGGCATCCACAAGGAAGGGGGACCAGTGGCTGCTTGAAGCTGGGGGATCAGTCCCCTCCTTCCATCCCCATTTATTCTTTGTGGCCAAGGACCGCAGCAGTGTCCTGGCATGGACATGGAAAACCAACGTTCAATTTCTGCCTGGCCTGATTCAGAACCAGGGTTTTCAAGCTAAATTGCTCCAAACCTCTCTTTCCCTATTCATGCATGAGTGATGTCAGACAGAAGTTCAGAGCCTAAAATGAAATTATCTAAAATCTTGGACCTACACATCCCAAAATCCAACTCTCCGGCTCCAAATTTAGTAGCTTAAGCTTCTCTCTTAAGTTTAATGTGTTCCAGCTATAGCTAGGATAACTAGCATTGCAAACCACTTCCATTATAATCCCTATGTTTCACATGTTTGTGACATTTTGGGAAATATTCACTATCAGGGGCTGAAATGTTGTGGACTTGGTCTTTGGCCAAAGAAAAGTGGAGTTGTTCAGAAAGTCTGAGCAAAATCCCCGAAGCAGTTTTGCTGAGTCATGGGAGAGTGACAAAAAGATGCAAGTTTGTTTTCTGACTTAAAACATTTCTTTTTCAGTGCTGTTTCTGCCTTTTATTAAAAGTTAAGTAATAACAGAAGTTTGACAAGCTGCATTTTGGCAAGGGAACAGTCCTCAGCAAGGAGAAGTGCTGATGCTCTGATTTTTTTAAACCTGTTTTGGACATGACAAATTTAAAAGCATTTCCAAATTGCATGCTCGGGTTATGTTGCAGTTGATGCCCAGGGCAGAACATCCCCTGTGATCAGGAGTGCAGGTTTGGGTTCAAAACTCACAGAAACGAATGAGAGATGTTGCATGGACTTCAGCGGGCTTTGGATCAGGTCAAGAAGTGTGCAGGCGGGGAGAAATGCTACCCGGTAGAGAAGACTCCACCCAGCTCTGTGTCCTAGTGCTGTCTTGTGCTGGCTCTCTGAACTGGGTTACATTTCACTGTAAGAGGGAAACACATGTGCGTGCAGCTTTTTTAAAACAGCACTTTTCTAAATTCATTCACAATCCTCAGGCCATAAGCCTTTAACCTGTTTTTCCCAGTTCCAGCCCACCTTCCAAGCTCCATATTGCCTTTCCGTATTGCTGAATTGTAAAACTGTTCTGTCTTTGCAGGTTAAAATGATAAACATCCCTAAGGCATCTTAAAGCAGCCTAAGGCCTTGAATCACTTTAAGCTCTTTAAGATGATTTGTGGCCCTGGATCATCTTAAACTATTAAAACAGCATCCCAAAACACGCGAATTGAGGACAAAAGGATGACAGACTGTTGACGCATTTGCAACTTTAAAGAATGGGAGGGTAAAGGACTTACGCTGTCTTCAGGAATTTCTAAACCGTGCTTGTATAACGGCATGTGCTAGCAGAGATGCGCCTGCTTAGCCTACAACTAGGCATTAGTCACCCTGGGACCATCTGGTGCCTGTTAAGTCCACAGGTTACTGATGTTGTTGAAGCACCAGCTGATTTCAGAGTTTTACAACTGGGATTTTTCTTCTTTCCTTTTATTTTTATTTGATTAAATCTAGGAAGTCAAATAATAAAAAAGAAACCATGTTTAAGGTGCTGTTCAGCTTATACCTTTACATACTCAGAAGTCAGAAATTTTAAAAAATTAAATTAATTCTGCCCCTAGCACATAACACAAATTGAGAACTCTGGATATGCATATGTGTATGAGCCTGCAGAAAAAAACATGGAGAGGAGCCCAGGGAGAAGAGCCAGGAGCAGATGGGGCGGATAGGAGCAGAAGCAAGGCTTGGGAATAGATGTAGAAGGGTACAGGGCCAGCTGGGGACACAGGGACAGAATGGTCTATACGCACTACAGCAGAGGTGTCAAGCATATGGCCTGCAGAGCTGCCCCATCTGGCTCTCCAGGATACCAGTGGGTACCAGAAGCTGGCGGCATAGCCTGCTGTGGAATCCAGGGCCTTATAGCCTCAGTCAGGGCTCAAATTACAGGGGCACCTGGGGGGATTGAGCCCCCCCACATAAGAGACAAGAAACAGGCCGGTCAGCACACCTTCCCCCTGCACCACAACAGCTTGGAGCCCATGCACCACCATGCACAGTCCCCAGCCCACTCTACGCCTTTCTAAGCAGCCCAGGCAGCAATGGTGGCAGGTCCTTCCAGTTGCTACTGCCACCGGCCCCAGCCTGGTGGTACTGGCAGGGACCTGTGTATGCAGCCAATTGTTTATGCAAACCCCTCCCCAAAAGTCAAGGTGCAAGTCGAACCCTGGCCTCAGTCTACGTAACCCTCAGTGGCAGGTGGGTGAGTGAGCATTGCAGTTCTCCCTTGCCTTGTGACCACCTGGCCTGCTGCTGCTTGCATGCAAGTGCCTGGCTGGCCAACCCACACTTCTTACTTTACTGTCACCCTGATGGCTGCAGCTGTCACTGCTACTATCATCATCAGTGACCACAGCCGTATGCCCTAGGCTGGATCCCGCCTGCGAGAAGCCTTGCAGGCTGCAGTCCAGGGTCCCAGACGAGCATGACACCCCTGCACTTCCTGACAGATCTTAGCACTGAACCCAGGAGTCCCAAGTCTTTTGTTTCTCTGTTATCACCAAAGATCTGTGAAAGCCACTGGCAGAACATGTCTCATATCCTGGCAATGACAGTTATAGATAATACAGAGGGGAATGACTTACTACTGCTTTCAGTTACCAGATTCACTGAGGGAGGAGAGGTCTGAGACATGGAGCTACAGGGCCGAACCTGTTTGATGGTTTAAACTGGGGTCAGTATGGCTCCATGAAATATAAATTGCACGGTGGGGAAGGGAGTTTCAGTTTCTCTAAGTAGAAAAGCACATTAAAAATCTACGTTAAAAGAAAAACAGACAACAAAGACAAGTGTTCAAAAGTTAAGAAGGAAATTTCCCAACTCAGCTTTGTGCCATCTTAATTCAGCTCCCTTGTGCAAATACACCAAGAAAGTCTTTAATTACACAGCCACATCTTCTTTATTCTACTGGGCTCATGTCTCATTCAGTGCCTAAGACAGACCTCATCTGGGGATGAATCAAGGATGTCTAGTGAATCTCTCTTTTCTGGGCGCCCAAAATCAGACACGTCAACCAGATTTGCAGAAATGTCAAGCCTTCTAAAACTGGGAGGACATTGGGAGCCGCGTTTTACACAGCCAATGTGCTATGTGTACCTCGAAGAAAATAAAGCCCACATGTTTCAAATTGGGCTCCTGGAATAAGAAGACACTTTGGTAACTTTGGCCTCAGTGTCTTTGTGCCTCTGTCCCACAAAGAGAAAATAGTGACTATGGCAGTCTCATCTCACAGGAGTGTGAAGATAAGATCACTGATTTTGAGAAGTAGACAGAATATCAATGGGCACCAGAATAAACCTCTGAAGGAAAGGTATGTTCATTGATGTGTGTTCAATGAATCCTGGAGGAAGATAAATACACAATAACTATCAATAAAAAAACCCCTAAAAATGCATAATGTAGTCACACAAGAAAGACAATATCAAAATATATATGCACAAGAGATCACAAATGTGACGCCGTAGCTGGCAGAGCTAATCAAATGCTGGCATGTATCCACCGAGGCATCTCAAGCACGGCAAAGGATGTCATCCTCCTGCTCTACTGAGCCTTGGTGAGACCGCAGCTGGAGTACTGCATCCAGTTCTGGGCGCCACACATCAAGAAGGATGTAGAGAAGCTCCAGAGAGTCCCAAGGAAGGCCACATGCATGATTAGAGGTCTCTAGACCTTGGTGAATAGATGCTCCATGGACCTGGTGGCAGCCTACAAGTATATCAGGGGAGACATCTATTCACCAAGGCTCACTGGGGCAGGACAAGAAATAATGGGCACAAACTGATTGAAAACCACTTCAGGCTCAACATAAGGAAAACCTTCTTTAAAAAATTGAGTGCCGAGGTTTGGAACAGCCTCCTCCCAGAGGTGGCACTGTCACCCACCTTAGCTGTCTTCAAGAGGCGTTTTGGCACCCATCGTGCTGGGGTCGTTTGACACCAGTGGTCTTTCCTACCCAAATGCAGGGAGGCTGGGCCCAACGATTTGTAAGGTCCCTTCCAGCCCCAGCAACTAACAACTATGCAAAAACAAGGTTGCACGGGCGACCTTCATTCTAACGTTTCTGAGTTTTGAGACTTGATTTTGCTGGCTGAATTCCTGGTTTTGCATGGGGCTCTTTTGCATACATTTGTAATGTTATATGCATTTGAAAATGATGTGCACATTTAATTATCTAATCTGCGGGTCAGATTCCAAACTGGCATAAATCTGCCATCAGTGAAACCATTTTAATTTATTCTTGAGAGTCTGGTCCTTGCTGCCAAATTCTATTGCCTCTCCATGCTTTCAAAGGGGTTCTGTTAGGTCTGAAAGCAGAATATGTCTCCATATTATCATGCAATATTGATGTTAAGGCTCTGCATTTACAGTTAACTATCACATTTCCTGCCTTCCGAGCACCCTTTCTTGCAACATTAAGGTTGCACAAACATAACGCAGTTGCACTGGCAACATAACAAGAACAGCTCCGCTGAACCTAGAGGAGTTCTTCTGAACAGCCCCCAGAATAAACGACAGCTAAATCCAGCACAAAATTACTACAATTATAGCAGTGAAGAACATAGAAAGTTGAAGGAGAAAGAAATCAAGAGACATAGGTGGAAAAGATAATATTTTGAATACACTAGCACTGTAACTTTTAATTAGAATAGCTACACTGTCCAGTGTTTTTGGAGAGCAATTCACTTGCTTGTGGAGTAATCAGGTTTCTTTCATTTAAACAAAACACTCGGCTACCTTTTATATTGTTATTGGTAATACCCTCTTGGAAGCTGGAAATGAACATTTATCTCACAAGTTTCTTGTTTTCCATGTGGCAAACACCTCTGTTTCCCAGCATTGCTAACAGAGCTCAAATTAACTTGGCTCATTTTGTTCTTTGCTCACCAGGGCATTAGCATCATTGAAGAGTAAAGAGGGAAGTGGTTTGTTAATTAACTCTGGATACTATATTATGTCCAGCCTTGCATTCTTCTCACATGAAAAAAAAACCCAACCTCATCAGCCTTAATGGGAGATACGCACGCAAAAAATCCTCCCAGATTGGAGCTAGGTTTGTGTTGTAGATCTCACAATAACGGTGCTGGCTATTAACCTTTGTCAATGAAATGCAGGCTATTAGACACCAGTCCCGTCCAGTGACACCGTCTGGTTCCTCTTGTTCCTCCATAATCAGTACCTCTTTAAATACTGTAAGAAAGACTCGGCACTCAAAAGTCTGAATTGCAGAATTTGCTTGTCTCAGTATTGTCAGCAGCTTCAAAACAATTGCCCAGGCTTCACAAAATGATGAGAATAAAATATCTTGGCCTGCCGCTTCCTTCTGGTTTTTGAGCCCTTTTCATTGCCTTTGCCACAACCAAGGGGTTGGAAATTGACTTTTTATCAAATAAAAGTTGAGATCCTTGCATCTGGGAGCTTCGGCAACAAGAGAAACAGCCGATGTCCTGAGACGTGCAAAACAGCAAGACATAAATAAATCATGAGAGCTGGCAACACTTTTATTTCACTATGAAAAACACCTCCAGTCACAGAGGGAAGCCTGAACCCACTTAAGAGAAGATTTCTGCCAAGGCAACTTGCTGCTTCTCTCCCCTTTTAGAACTGGGGAGGAATCCGCTTCCCCTGGACAAAGAGCGTGAGTAGGAGGATGGCAGTGTGAGAGCCCCATTACCTCCTCCAGAATTTTTCCGTCATGTAGGGAAGTTATTAAAGCCTGACATTATATTAATTTATACTGTTTCCAGCTCTACCTTGCCCCCCGTGGGCTTCAAGAGGCAAATACTGCCAATCAGAGGCAGCTCTTTGGAAACCAAGTTATGCCGCAGGAGCGCACAGATAAAGAAGAGGCTTCCTGCCGATGTATGCAGCCCGTCCGTGGAGACTGGGTAATTCATAGGTTGTAAGGCTGGAAGCCCTCAGATTCCTTGGCACAGGGAGAATACAGAGGCATAACACGACGGAGCAGCAGCGCGCAGAGCGGTGTCGCTCACTGTGCTGGCACCGTAGCAGACACTCCAGCCGTGCAGCGTTTTGCACCCCTGCCTCATTTCCGTGAGTCCAGGCTGTGAGCAACCCACAGAAGAATTAACTGGAGTGGAATTAATCCCACTCCATGACTGGCAACTCGCAGGGTTTCCTGCCCCCTAAGCAGTTTATTCCCTTTTTAGGGGGACAAAAGAGAACTGGCGCCTTAGACTCCTTTACTTTACAGAGTACACTATACTCTGGGGTAGGGAAGATCTGCTTGTTCTGTGTTTATAGAGTATCTCTCCTAATCTATGACTGGGCCTTGCAACTGCTACAATAAATATTACTAATAACAACTAACAACAATATTAATTAAACAATAAATAGTACCAATAATACAGCTGCTGTCATCCTGGATGGCTGCAAAGAACCCAAACCATTAAGCTAAATAAATATTGCTGTCTTTATTAAGAGGGCAAATACATTTCCTCCAACTTTTTGCAAACTAAACTAGCCTTGCAGGCCAAAACCTAAAAAATAAATATAGAAAAAACAGACCATAAAGACTCTGATCTTGCAGTCTTTACCCAGGCAAAATCCCCATTCACTACTAGAGGCTGCAAAGTTGGCAATGCAAGCGGATTTTATTTTTTACTTTGTTTTAAAGCCAAAGCTGGCATTTTTACAGTTTGTAATGGAATTCCTGACATGACCTAAACTGTCAAATGCCGGATTTGGGCAGTATAATTCTTCAAGCTGTCCAAATTTGTTTCTACCAAGATGTGAGTGGACTGTTAAAAGACCTCTGAAAGGTAGGTAAGCAATGCAGGGTTTTGGAGAGAAGGAAGGGTTATTAGGAGGTGGTTGAATCTCATTTTTCAGAGATCTATAACTCAGCTTTAAAAATGTGTTGTCAGCCGATTGGTATGAAAGATAAAACTCCATAAAAGAGTGCTACACTGAGCATAATCAAGAGCGTTTCTAATGCAAGTGCCAAAAGGTATGTGCTCTCCCTGATAGACCCGAGTTTGCTTTGCACTCTTTGAAAACTATTTAATTGAACAGCATATTTTCAGCACTCACCTCTAATTAAATTTGCATAAGCCTATAAGGTGAGAAGGGCCAGAGTTCTTTATCAAACTTCACTCCTTTTATAATGCAATATCCTTATTCCCTAGCACGCTGTAATCCTTCCAAGCAGGAGCTGCCAAAGCTATTATAACATTAGCTACGATGCTGACTCATACCTTGCTCCTTGCCGCCTGTCTCGGTGTCTCTTTCCTAGTCTCACATAACTGTCTGAGGCTGTGAGTAGCAGTTGCCTAGTATCTCTTGACTGAAGGTCTGCCCGACAGCCACATCAACCAGGGGCAGCAACTAAATGGGGAGATCGTGCATGTAAAATTGTAATGCATCAGACTCAAAAACACCACTGCCATGCAGCGCTTCAGAGATCCATGCCTGCAGTAACTAGTCATCGTCACTTTCTGGGAGAAATATGTATCTTCTTCCCCATTTAATGCATGAGGAACTGAGGCACAGAAGGGCTTCAGTCTCAACATCAAGAGCATATGCAGAGAAGACAAAGAATTTCACTCTATCCTTGTATTATAGGTTGGGTTAAAGCTCGCTGAAACTGGTAGGTTCAACCACAGCCCTCCCTTTAAGACATTTGCAAGAAGTCACTAAGCTCCTTTTTAGAAGCAGGTAGCTGAAATCATAGCAGTCATCAAACGCTAAGTATGTCTCTGCTCAAATCCATGCCATGGCAGAAAGCAGGGGTAGAAGGGACATCAAGAGGTCAGTCATCTAGTCCAGTCTATAGCCCTGTGGGCCAGATCTCATGCATGAGAGTTATCTGTGGGCCTGATCCTGCATGCAGGTGCAACCCAGTGGGCTGGCACAACTCTGTACACTGGATCCAGCTGCGGTGCAGGCCCATGCACTGAATCCAGCTGCAGCATGACCCTACATCAGCGTGATCTGGTCCATGGAGCTGTGTTGTCTGCACCACAGGGCTCCTCATGGGTCTGGAAATTTGGCAGCACTAATTGCTACTGCACTGGATGCAATCAGTGCTGCTACTGCTCCCTCACTCTCACAGAGAGCCTCATGGGGCAGATGACCTGGATCTGTAGGCTAGATCTGGCCCAGGGGCACCGGGGCAGGATCATGCCTGTCGAAGCCATTCCTGATAAATATCGGTCTAATCAGCTCTTGAAATCATCAGTGATGAAGACTCCACAACCTCCCCAGAGCTCACCTACTCTTTCTAATTGTAAGTTATTCCTAATACCCAACTTAAGACTCCCTAATAGCAATTTAACCCCATTATTTCTTGTTCTTTCCTCAGTGAACACAGAGAACAGTTTATAACCCCAAGATGTAACTACGGAGTTTTGGGCCCTGGGAAAGGCAGGGATGAGGAGGGGGCAGTAGGGTGGTCAGTCTTTTACCTGCCCTGAAAGACCCCCCCTTTGCTGCTCTTGTATCCTCACTGCACGCACTCCTGCAGCTGTGTGGCATGGGGCTATTCCTGCCCCAGCAAGCAAAGACTTGGCGGCAGGGGAGTGGTACCTTTCCAACACCTCTGCGAAGTCAACACCCAGGGCTGACGTCTCTCTCACCCCTCCTCCAGGTTATGCTACCTTTCTCCGCAATAAACTTTCACATATTTGAAGGCTATTTTCATGTCTCCCTTCACTCTTCTCCTCTCTAGATTAAACAAACCCAGTTCTTTCACGGTTTCCTCATCATTCGTTTCCTAAATCTCTGCTCATTTTTGTTGCTGTCCTCTGGACTTTTTCCATTTGATCCACCACTATTTGAAGTGCAGCACCCAAAACTGAACACAGTACCTCCACCTGAGGCCTGGCCAGCGCTGCAAAGAATTACATCACGCCTTACATATGTCACAACCGTTTGTACATCCCAGGACAATGTTGGCATTTTTCCCAGCAGGAGGGTATTCATGCTTGAGATGGAGTCTGCTAGAGTACTTGAACGATGTGAGCAAAAGTGTTTTGCTGGATGTTGGATGGGGCAGGTATGTGTGTACACGAGACGGAGAAAAACAGCTAAGGTGGAAAAAGCGGGGAGACCCGGTTACAAAACAAAGGCAGAGCTAAAGCCTGGTACAGCCAGAACGTATGGGTAATGTGACCCTGTGAAAAAGCCCTGAGAGAGACTTGCTCAGGCTGGCACTGTGAGCAAGGAACCGGTTCCTCCCACGTTCAGGACAGCAGGACTCGGTTCATTCGTAGTCAATAAACAGCATTGCATTAGAGAAACACCTGACTCCAACTCCAATTCTCTTCCCAGCTGAAAAAACCTGCAAGAGCTTGAATTTTGGCTTGATACACAGGTCAAAAACACTCACAACAGTGAGTTATACTGAGGCTACTCAGGCTGGAAACACCAGTGCAAAAATGGGCTAGTAGGAGTAGCTCTGGACCAAGCTCTCTTGATTTTCCTCTGTTTGCTTTCCAGGGTATGAGACTGAGCACCATCATCAGGGGTTCTGGGAGCCACAGAGCCATAAAAATAGTCTGATGGCACCAGAAAGCTCCCCATCACCACTCGTATCTCCTTCAGAGCCAAGGTAGGGACACAAGGGGCAGATCTGAGCAGAGGAAGGGATGGAGAGCAGCAGAATTGGGGGAAGGTGAGTCTCTGAACCCTCTCCTAAGGTCAAGATCCTGCCTGGGGTGGAATCCTGGGGTTTGGGGTTTTTTTCCAAATAATAATTTCCTCCTTTTTTCCATTGACAAAGACCTAATGACAGAAAAAGGTGTCAGGGCGATGTGGGTCTTTCACTCCTTGGGCATGTTCACACTGGATGACTCATTTTTGTTCATGCCAGTTTTGTACTTCCAGCACCTATCTGGGCCCTTCGTTACTGTGCGGGGTTGCTTGTGGGCAAAGGGGAAAACAGAAGTTTTCAACCCTCCATGGCCCTTACTTTATCCCTATTTATCCTTGCTTTGGAAGCCAGCCATCTTTCTCGAAGGCTGTTTACCAAAATGAATCCTGCTGTCTTTAGATAGCAAGACCTGGAGTATCTGAATGACAACACGCATTTTGAAATGAGTCTTGACAGATAGACTCCAGTAAAACTTAAGCATCAACTGCATCTGCCAGAGTTTCCAACATCCAAAAGCCTGATGGCTTCTTCTAAGCTTGATTTGTAGCCCAAGGGGTTACTCAGACGTGAAAGCACAAGATATATAAAGCTGCATAAAACCTTAAATTGTAATAATCCAGTTTCTGGCTATAGTTATAAGAGCAAATCTACAAGGACTGTCTGTGCAAACAGAATGATCTTTTAATGCTTTTATATATTAAAAAAGGAAGAAATAAGTGATGATGCCCATCAGCATAATTCCCACATCGGCAGCCTCACACAAATCTTTTTCGTCTCCATCTATGGCGATGCACAAAACTACAGGGCATAAACCTGTGGGAATGTTAGACTTTCTTATCCAGATTGCACATACCCCAGGAGTGTTACGTAAGCAGGTTTCCTTAATCTTAATTAGTCTTAATCTTAATTAGTCTGTACTCAGAACCCTAAAAGCCAAGATCAAAAGGTAAGAAGGTGACACAGGTCTTCTGAGGACTTGCTTTGTTTATCTGTCTTACAGCAATACCTCAGCACAAATATCCACAAATGCAGAGGGATTAAAACCTTTTGGAGATTGCGTGCAAAGACTTACAGGCAAACAAAATCCCTTGCTAAATCTCCATATTAACCTTTCTGCTTTGCCCTCCCATCAGTCACAAACATACCTACAGTGTGATTGTACCCTTCCCCCACATTATTCAGAGCCAGATCTTACCTTAGTGGAAGTAATTGTTATATCTGATGGTTTTACAAAACCAGCAATGTTAAGAGAGAGTCGTCTGAATTCTAGGTCTTGTGCATCGCTGACAAGCCTTTTACCCAGTTCCACCTGGTTAAACCTACGTAAAACACACTGGCCGCATTCAGACGAGCACGCACGTGCAGTATGTGGTGCTGTGGACCCATCTGCAGCATCACACGCTGCACATGCAGGTATGTCCTGCACCGCTACCTTGCAGCTTGGGGAGGTTTTTGATCCCGGGAGATCCCAGGGGCGAAAAAACCCACACCAAAAAAAAGTGGGGTGGCACACGTGGTGGCAGTGTATGCTGCCCGAAACCCATACTTTAGCTGCTGGCCCCAGCCTCCGCTACCCACCCAGAGCGCGCATGGCATGGGCATTCCCTGGGAACAAGTAGCAATGGCACTTGGTGTGCCACTGCTACTTGTCTCTGGGAAAACTGATGGCTGTGCTCTTCTGGATGCGGCCACTGATGGCAACAGGGGCTGCACAGGTGTCATTGAGGTTGTATAAACCAAGATGCGTAAAATCACTAGACAAAGTTCAGTCTCACATATGCCCTCCATTACATGTACTAGAAGCAAACAACAGGTCTATATGACACCAAAATGACCATATTGATGAGTCGCATAATAAAAATGAGAACTCCAGGGGTCTTTCACAGGCTTTTGTTAGCCCAAAAGGCTATTATAGAAACGCTCACCATTCTCTGGAGTGACGTTAGATATACTCTCATGTTGCCCTTCTGCGGGGCCTTGCTATGCTCCAGGCTTTTAGACGGAAAAGTGCAGAATAAAAGTTCAAGATACTCAAACACACCTGCCTTAAACCCAAGGAGAGGGCATCTATTAGTGTTCAGGAATGCTGTTCAGGTCACTTGCTGGATATCCAGTAATAACGTTCCCATTACTTTGTGTCATTCCTCCCCCCTCTTTCCTTTGTCCCCTGGGATGGATAGAAGTGGTTTAGGTATAGCACATCCTGCATTCGTGCAGTGGGTTTGACCAAATGACCGGTGAGGTCCTGTGTCCAGCCCTATGGTTCTGTTAGTAACATGCCTTCTACCACATCACTTTGCTCATGCTGAACAGCAGGGCTGTGCAAAATGTTGCCGGCTGTTTCGATTTGACACTGTTTTGACTCATTTTGAACTCAAAACAGTGAAATTGAATCAAAATGAGCAGCTTCAAAACAGCCTTGAAACAAAACAAGACTGTGATGGGGCTGCGGAAGGGAACCGAGCCCAATTGCTCAGTTCCCCTCCCCAACGCTAGATCGGGCTGGGGAAGCGAATTCAGCCCAGCTGGGCTGAGTTCATTTCCCCAGCTTGATGGTCGGGCAAAATGTTGAAACAGCATCAAAACAGCCTCACTGTTTCAACGAAATAAAACGGAACAGCTATTTCGATTCAAAATGAAATCTGAAACAAAATGCTGTTCCATTCAAACCTCGAAACTCAAGTCAAAATGGAACAGTGGTGTTCTGCACAGCCCTACTGAACAGCCCTGGAAGTATTATGCATTAAGCTCTCTTCCTCTTCAAATATCTCCTTGAAAGTCTCCTCTTCCTTGATACAAGCCAGTTATAAAATCCCCCCATCCCCCTGCCTTCCAACGTCTCATCCCAGTCCATTCCGCTCTGAATCCTCAGGCTTACTATTTGATGGGCCAGGGATTATAGTGTCGTGCCCTGGACAAAGCTGTGCTCACCTCTAGCGCTGGGTAGAGAATAATTCTCTTTGGCATCACAATTACAGACAAGGGAGTAGTCTGTGACACCCCAACCAGGGGATTATAAACTGGGATAGAGAAGAAATGGAGTTCTCAGCAAAGGTTTGCCCTGTGGCTATCTGTCCCTAGAATATTTTTAAGGGGAATCATAACAACGTGAAGATCTTTCCTCTACCCTCTTCCCTCCTTCTTTCCTCTTGTCCCCATCAGGACCCACTTCCATCAATCTGTCTCTACGCTGCCATAAAGGAAAGACCAAAAGTGTAAGGAGCATCTTAAGCATCTCACTCATGTTTTTTCAAGAACAGCGGTTCTGTAAACTGAATCTTAAAGAGACAGAACAAAGCCATAGGCTGCACAGGTGATCAGGCATTTACTTTCAGTCTGCAGGTTTTTTACTTAGGGAAATACTAATCCTGTAGGCAGGAGTCACTGAGTCAGGGAGTAGGTGCTTGCATTTGCTGCTAATAAGAGTGGGCTGTATGTGTTGGGTTATGATGGGTTCTTTGCAGCATATGCATAGCACATTCCTGTCTGCTTACTGAGTAGGAAAAGAGAGTTAGTCCTTAATCCATTACAGTCCATTTGTTTCTGATCTTTTTTTAACACAACAGCAAACATCTCTTTACATTGATGCTTTATTCACAGCCAAGAAGAAGCTGAGGTAGAAGCAGCGCCTGCTTCCCCAAAGTGAAGTTACTGTGTAAAGCCAACAGACTGCAAGCTGATGCAATTTTCACACTTGCTTAGTACCAGGCATCTTCAGATTCTGAATTCTTAATCGTGTCCAATTGTGTGTAATGGCTTCACGTTTCTGCCTTCCGCATTCATAAAACTAGGCAGAGTCTGACAAATTGGAAGGTGACACTTTATTATCCCTTCTGGAATACTGTTTTAAAGTTGACACAGACTGACCTTGGTAAAACATTGCAGTGTGAAGCATGGAAACAATGGAAATGCCGCTGTTCCCCGGTTGCGTTTATACAACAATTCAAGCAAAAATTAAGAGCTCAGGGAAATGATAGTGGGTATTCAAAAGAACACATGCTACAGAGAAGGTAAATTGGTTCATCCTCTCCAATAATACAAGAACAAGAGGTGGTTTATGAAACAGAAATTTAAAGCTTACAAAAGAACTATTATTGTAGTAGAAGGCATAATTAACCCGTGGAACTCACTGCCACAAGAGTTTAGTGGGATTTTAAAAAGCTGTAGACATTTATGCTAGGGACAGAAGTGACACATAAACTGGTTCAAGTGATCGGAAACTGGTTTATACCTGTAACAGAACAGAGGTTCAGTGCACATAAACCAGTTTCAAAATGGACTGGTTTAAAATTAATCTGGTTGAATGTAGTATCAGACTTAACTGATTTAGTTAAATCGGTCCCTCAGCATCCCAGCATTTCGCAGCCCTGGGCTGGGCTTTGCTGTGTGCTCTAGAGAGCAGGGCTGGCCCTGCCCCCCTGCTCCCTAACTGGAGCAGTGAGAGCTGGTTCACTGGCCCCACCAGACAACCCCCTGCTGGGGTCCCATGCCAGGGAGGGGGTGCTAAACTTCTCTTCTCCCGAGTACAGAGCTGCCCTGCACTGCCCTGGTTAGTTAGTTCTGGCTGTGAATGTGGACTACAACTCCCAGAGGCACCTGGAAGCAGGAAGAGGAAGTGATGAGCATCCCTGCAGAGT
>JAGPOW010001296.1:131153431-131166302 GCA_030014935.1 Caiman crocodilus
TGCAAACTTGAACGGGGTGCTTTTTACCCCCTCGCCCAAGTCACTGATGAAGATGTTGAACAGTGCGGGCCCGAGGACCGAGCCCTGGGGAACCCCACTGCCCACGTCCCTCCAGGCAGAATAAGACCCATCCACCACCCCTCTCTGGGTGCGGCCCTCCAGCCAGTTAGCGATCTATCTGACCGTGTAGACATCAACACCACTGTCTCCTAGTTTTTTAGTGAGAATGGGGTGAGAGATCGTGTCGAAGGCCTTCCTGAAGTCCAGAAAGACTATATCCACTGCGACACCTGCATCCAAGGACTTGGTGACCTGGTCGTAGAAGGCCACCAGATTGGTGTGACAAGACCTGCCCCTAATGAACCCATGCTGGTTGCCCCTGAGCATAACCTCCCCTGATGGCCCTTCCTGGACGTGTGCCAGGATAATTCTTTTGAAAAGCTTCCCCAGGACCAAGGTAAGACTCACGGGCCTATAGTTTCCTGGGTCCTCCTTCCTCCCTTTTTTGAAGATGGGGACCACAGTGGCCCTTTTCCAGTCCTCCGGCACATCGCCCAGGCGCCATGGGTGCTCGTAGAGCTGTGCCAGAGGTCCCGCAATGAGCCCTGCTAATTCCTTCAGTGCTCTGGGGTGGAGATCATCAGGACCTGCGGATTTAAATACTTATGCCCACCGTAAATTTATTGGCTATATCCACTGACGATGCTATTGCAATTTATGTCAGCAGAGGATCGTGCCCCAGACTTGAAACAGTTGAAAGAACTGTATTGAGAAATATATTGTACTTTTTGCCCAAATCCTGAAATGCAAGAAAAACGATTTTCTTTACAGGAGACACGATGAATATATCTCTAGTCGAGTGGCCTGTTGGCTAAGGTCATTCTAACAGGAGAAATAACAATCTGCTCTTCTAATCATAAGAAAACATTGGTTTTCCTCCTTTCTTAAGCACAATAGAAAATATGAATTAATAGCTAGTTTTCTACCTTGTCCACTGAAAAGATGAACAGAGGGGTTTTTTTTTTCTTTTATCAGTGCACTAAATGCCCTGAGAGTCCTGATTTCAAATTAGGTTTAATAAACCAGCAAAAACACATGACAAGTTCCCCAACCTTTGCTGGAGTAACAGTGCTCCTAGTACATTCATTAAAACACACTGTAGAAAACATGTCAAACACTACCTTTTTCTTTTGATGCAATATACCCAGGAGTCCTGGAACTATGTGTCTGAAACCTAGGAAAATAAAATATTGTTATCCACTGGGGGATAATATTTTGCTCTCTACCCCATGAAGCTTTCTAGGCATTTTAGAAACTATATAAGAAATAATGGTCTTATAGTACCTAAAGGAGAACTGCAGCAGACTTTGCCAGAGTAACAGTCCATTTGATTAAAGCCCATTTTACTCAATCTTTTAAAAAGCTCCCTTGGATTCTCAGTACCCAGCAGTTCCTGAATGACTTAGACCTTCTGTAGACATAAGAGATGTGCCGTTTAGGCTATAAATAGGGGCCGACTTAATTTGCGGTTTCATGGTTTTTGTGGAGACTGTGAAAAATGGCGTTGTCTTTGATCTCCAGGAAATATTGTATTGGCCGCATTTTCCTACAGAATCAACCTAATCCTCACCCCTGTGTATTGCTCATATAATACGCTCAATTAGAATAGCCCAATGCTAACCGCAGTACAAAGACAATGCAACAATCGCTGCAGCCATAGATCACATGATTGAGAGTTACCGTCCGCCAGTGATGTATATGCCTCCCCACCAATCAGCAGCAAGAGATGGGGCCATCAGAAAATGCCCATGACATCAGCTCTTTGTGCTGCGATCAAGCCGCGAAAATTGCTTTGTCTTGCTGCGAGTTAAATAGACCCCTAGCTAGAAACAGTATGGCTCCCCTGCCAGTGTGGTAGTGCTTGTTCTGGAATAGCTAAGTCCTGGCCAGAAAGGAAGGAGGGAAGGGAAAAATAATGCCAGTACAATGGCTTCTACACTAGGTATTGTACTGGTGACTGCCTTGACAAAGAAACAAGATGCACCTCTAACAACGCGCAGACCACTACGCTACATAGCGTTTCTATTTGCAAAGGTCCCACATTCAAGCTGTTTGATTGTTTTTACATGAGTGGCCTTCTCTGTCTGCAGGTCATTTCACAAAAAGAATCGTTAGAGCCTGTTTAGAGCGGCAGACATACTGTGGGACTGCGAGCCGTGGTAGCTTCCCGCGCCTTGCATGAGGCTGATGCACGAGTCAAAGCAAAGTGTGTTTCTACTACTGCAACATACGGGGGCAGTCACTCTGGCATTTTGTCCTGAGTAATTATTTTTGCCCAGAGATCCCAAAGCACTTCAGAAACCTGCATGAATCAGTTTTCCCAGCATCTCTGATAAGCAGCTGTTGCATCCTTATGCCAGCAGTAGGTAAACTGAGGCACAGGGCAAGTTGGTGGCAGAGTCACAGGATCTGGAGTACTGACTTCCCCGCCCTTGCTATAAGCCACACTCTGCTGTTCCCAACAGAAAAGGACGTCATCTTTGGAAGTCTCGTTTTCAAAACAAATCCCATTCAGTCACCAAAGTCTGATATAATCTGCTATACGCCTTCTGGGAATATGTGCTTATCTAGGGCAAATTGTTGCAACAGGCCTGGGCTTTATGTACTTAGAGGTCAAGTGCTTTTATAAAGTTAGCCAAGTATGTCATCTTGCCTTCTGTTGGCTTTGGGCCAGAAAGAGGATGCAAACTAACCATGCCTGTGAGCACTAAGGCTAACAACGCACGAAGAAAGCCCCTTTCTTTTAGTCCACGTGGGAGCAGAGAGGCTTTCGGAGAGGAGGTTCCACCATTCAGTTCTCAGTAGTGACGGGTAGTCACAGTCTGGCCATACTTACCTACTGTGACAAGCTGGAAACCCTGAGCCTTTTCTTTTCCTAGCTCCTCACATCCTCTCCAGCATCATTAAAAAGAAAAGATGTCAAAGATTTTACGTGCATAACACAACAGCTTGATTTAAAGCATTGTATCTATTCTTCCATAAGTCCAGGGAGGTAATGTCACAAGGTTTAAGGGCAGTGGGTCTGAGCTCCTGTCTGTCACTGCCTATTAACTTTCACCTCGTTACACCTGTACTGATTCCAATATCTTGCATTTGGCTAAAGCATATCTTCCGTGTAGGCAACCAGTCTTGATCTGAAGACCTCTCTGCTAGATTTAGGAGTCCTTTAATACCAGCTCTTTCCTCCCCTTATTTAGACTGTGGAGTCAAGACATCACCCAGTACTTTTTCTGATCGTCTAAATAAATTGAGCTCTTCAGTTTCTAACTTTAAGACATTCTCTCTCCAGCTCTCATCTTTTCAGTGGCTCTTCTCTCCACCTTTCCTGATTTTTCAACATCCCTTTAAAAGGGCAGCCTCCGGACCAGGGCGTAGCGTTCTGCTGTCAGGCTCTCTGATGCCACACATAGGTGCTTTGCTTCTTTACAAGGATCATATTATGCTTGTCCAAAGCATTCATAAATAAATGATTCCAGCCCCGAGGGTGGGAAAGAGTGCTGCAGACAGAATATATTGGAAATATAAAGTAAAACTATGCATGCATTGCCATTAACAGATTCAACAATTTAACTTCAGATTCACCGATGCAGATTCAACACATTCACGTCTCACAAATTGCACCAGGTCTTTCAAACCATTGCCGCAAACAGGGCATTTATACTGAGCTGTCCATTGTGACTTCTAAATTATTTTCAAGGTCCTGGCTTTCCAAGGTGCAGCCCTCCTGTCCTGTAAGGGTGCAACTTGTTCATTCTCTTCAGTACCTAACCCAGCATCTGGCTGTACTAAAACACATGTTGTGTGAATAAGCCCAGCTTTCCCAGGGATCTAGATCACTCCATATGACTGGGCCTATTTCATCCTCATCACTGAGCACTCGGCTCAGCTTTGGGTCATCCTGAAATCTTATTGACAGAGAGTTTAAATTCACTTTCAGTTCACTGATGAACATGTTAAGCAGTGTCAAGCTGAGCGCCAATCTTTGGGCTACTGAATCAGGCCTTTGTGTCTGCAGGCAACCATTTATCTAAGAATCCACAAAATTGCCACTTCAAACCACAATCCCCAGACACAGTCTTTCTTTCCACACGCTGCAGACATGTGTTCAGAGAATAATTCACTCTGCTATCTAGTCTGGGTCAGTGGTCTGTAACAGACCCTCACCTGTATTCCCAATCACCTTGCTTTATTAGTATGCTGATCCAGATTAAATCCAGATCACATACTTCTGAGGGAGCCAGGGGTGCCTATAGACACTACAGGTTTTACTTCTCATTAAATTAAATAAGTTTATAAAATTTAAATTTATTTTGGAGCGTCGCATCTGTGTTTACACGTACTAGGTTTTCAAACAAATTAACCCAGGTCCTTGGACAGCGATGCAGGAGAGTGGGATGGTCCAGAGCTGCACCCCTGGCCTAGGGCCCCCCACCTGTCCCATGCCCATGCCCTGCCATGCAGCTGTAGAAGCAGAGAGCTGGCAAACCACACAAGAAAAAAAAGCAGAAGCAATTTGAAAGCAAAAGCAATTCAAAGGGGTGAACTACAAAAATGTTGCATCACCGTCTGGTGGACATAAAGGCTCATTACATGTCTTTGAGTGCCTTTGTGTTTGCACACAACAAATCCATGGACGCGATGCCTTAATTCCCAGCGAGCCAACCTGAACTACATCCAAGTAGTTTTAGTTTAATGCACAAGAAAGACTTTTAAAGCATCAGGAATCCTACTCGGGCAAACAGACATGCAGTTGTAGTGCGTGGAAGGGCAAAAATTGTGGCATGTACATGAGCCCCATTACTCTAAAACAGGCTTGTCCAACATACGGCCCATGGGCCACCATGTGGCCCTCCAAGCCGTTTTCTGAGGCCTGAGGTGCTGCGATGAGAAATGAAAGTAAACACTGTACTTTCATTTTGGGGGTGGGGTGGGATGACGTGATACCGCTTCCTATGAGGTCTTTGAATATGACTCGCCAGCCCACTGGGTGATAAAAAGTTCATGATCTGGTGCCACATTCAAAAAGGTTGGACACCTCTGCTCTAAAACAACAGATGGCAATTCATTAGGCAGTATCATCACTATTACCTGCACTGTCCATTCTGGTCAGGTTGTTACCAGAGATTCTGATGCTTCTAGCATGTGAATTATGCAGTAATACTAGTTACATGAAATTTCCTCTTAAGAGAGAATTTGCAAATTTCTCTTTCTTGCTACCCGGATGTCTAGTTTTATTATATAAGCAACTGGAAAAAACATTTTCCTTGTGTTGTTTGACACATTGGCTCAATTTGTTCATGACAGCAGAGTTTGAGATTGCACTGCATTTACCTTCTCAGCAGTCTCCTGCAGAGCTTCTAGTTTAATGACCTCTTGGTTGTTCCTTCTAGTGTTCAACTGAGAATATTACTCCTGCCCTTCACCCTCCATTGGAATGCAGATTGCTCCATTCGGGTAGCTCTCCCTCTCCCTGGAATATGCTCATTGCTCGACCAATGATGCCTACCTTTCCCCATGGAATTAAACGTTCCTTGAATAGTCGTTTTCTTTGGCTCTCTCCTGATAGTGATAGGAAAACCAAGACACAAAAAGGTCATGTAACTTATCCAAGGACACACAGAAAGGTGGTGGGAGAACCACAATTACATTTCTGAGCTGCTGGATCCCATTGTGTAGAAACATAGAAAATTAAGGTTTGAAGGGACCTCAGGAGCTCATCTAAACCAACCCTCTGCTTAAAGCAGAACTATCCCCAACTAGGTCATCCCAGCCAGGGTGTTTTAAAACCAGGCATTAGAAACCTCCAAGGATGGAGATTCTAGGTAACCCCTTCCAGTGCTTTACCACGCTTCTAGTGAGAAAGTTTTACCTAATATCCAACCTAAACCTTCCTTGCTGCAACTTGAGACCATGGCTCTTGTTCTGTCATTTGTCACCACTGAGAACAATCTAGCTTCATCCTCTTTGTAACCACCCTACAGGTACTTGAAGGCTGTTATAAATTCTCCCTTCAGTCTTCTCTTCTGCAGACTAAATAAACCCAGTTCCCTCAGCCTTGCCTCTTATGTCATGTGCCCCAGCCTCCTAACCATTTTTGTTGCCCTCTGCTAAACTCTCTCCTACTTGTCCACATCTTTTCTACAGCGGGGGTCCCAAACTTGGACACAGTACTCCAGATGTGGCTTCACCAGTGCAGAATAGAGGGGAATCATTACTTCCCTCAATCTGCTGACAATGCTTCTACTAATGCAGCCCAGTATGCTGTTAGGCAACAAGGGTACACTGTTGACTCATATCCAGCTTATTGTGCATTGTAACCGGGTATTTTTCTGCAGAGCTGTTGCTTAGCCAGTTGGTTACAAGCCTGTACTGGTGCATAAGATTGTTTTGTCTTAAGTGCAGGACTTTGCACTTGTCCTTGTTGAACCTCATGAGATTCCTATTTGCCGAATCCTCCAATTTGTCTAGGTCACTCTGAATCCTAGCCCTACCCTCCAGCATATCTACTACACCCCCCACCTTGGTGTCATCGTCAGAGAACTTGCTGACGGTGCACTCCATCCCATCTTCCAGATTGTTGATGAAGATATGGAACAAAACTGGCTCTAGGACCAACCCTTGGGACACTTTGTTTGATACTAGCTGCCAACTAGACCTTGAGCCATTGGCCACTACCCACAGAGCCCAATGATCCACCCATCTTTCTATCCCCCTTACAGTCCATTCAGCCAACCCACACTTCCTCAGCTTGCTTGCAAGAATCCTGTGGGAGACGGTGTCAAATGCCTTGCTAAAGTCAAGGCATATCATGTCCACTGCTTTCCCCACATCCACAGAGCCAGTCATTTCATTGTAGAAAACAATCAGGTTGGTCAGGCATGACTTGCCCTTGGTGAACCCATGCTGACTGTTCCTAATCACTTTCTTCTCCTCCAAGTGCTTAGAAATGGATTCCTTGAGGATCTGCTCCATGATTTTCCTAGGGGCTTAGGTGAGGCTGACTGGTCTGTAGTTTCCTGGATCCTTCTTTTTTTTCCCTTTCTTAAAGATAAGCACTATATTTGCCCTTTTCCAATCATCTGGGGCCTCCCTTGATCACCATGAGTTTTCAAAGATAATGGCTAGCGGCTCTGCAATCACATCAACCGGGTCTCTCAGCATTGCATCTGGCCCCATGGATTTGTACACATCCAGCTTTTCTAACTAGTCCCTAACCTGTTCTTTCACCACTGAGGGCTGCTCACTGTCTCCCAAAACTGTGCAGCCCAGTGCACTAGTCTGGGACCTGACCTTGCCTGTGAAAAAGGAACTGAGTACTTCAGCCTTTTCCTTATCATCTGTCACTAGGGTTGCCTCTCCTATTCGGTATGGGACCTACACTTTCTCTGACCTTCCTTTTGTTACTAACGTACTTATGGAAATGCTTCTAATCACCCTTCACATCCCTTGCTAGCTAAAACTCCAGTTGCACTTTAGCCTTCCTCATTTCATCCCTGCATGCCTGAGCAATATGCTTATACTCCTCCCTAGTCATCTGTCCAAGCTTCCACTTCTTATAAGCTTCCTTTTTGTGTTTTAGCTCACCAAAGAGTTCTCTGCTAAGCCACGAGACAGGTGCAGATTGGTTTCTATCTCCAGCCTATCACCAAGTACTCATGGTGGCCCTTGAAGGTGTGGGCTCCTTCTCTAGCACTTCCAGCTTCATGACTTTTCACAAGGAACATTAGCTTTTGTGTCTTCTTTGACAAATTGGCCTTGTTAATGATCTATGATTGATCCTGGTTTAACTATGGGTTAGCTATGGTTTAACAAAGCAACTGCCTGAAGGATGGAAATGGATCTTTGGAAGGAGAAGAGTCCAGGGGGGAAACAGCAAGGGAGGTCAAGCAAGCTCTGTGCTTTGGGGGCTAAAATGGCAAGGATTAATGTTTTAAAGCAGCACACAGTGAGCAGCCACACTGTAGAGCCCTGCCCAAGTTGCTGTGCGCACACTGGTGCAGCACTCCCCTGCCTGTCACTAGGATGGGGAGGCACGGCCCATAGTTTCTTGGGCTGCAGCAAACCCAGCTGTTCTGGGTCTCTTGCCTATGAATTATGGGGGAGCTAGTCTCTCCTTACAGGCACGCAGGAGGAACTGCCAGAGGGCACTGGAGGACCATCGGCATTCAGCTCAGCGGGCAGCAGAGAGAACAGGTAACCAGCCCCAGTGAAAGCAAGGCGAGTGTTTTAGCCGGCAGTGTCAGACCAGCCAGAGGCAATTTGACTTCTCTTCCCCACTCCTGTGCTAGCTTGCTACGCTGTTTTGGGGACATGCTAGAGCAAAGCTGGACAAAACATGGCCCGCGAGCCAGATCTGGCCCATCAGGCTATTTCATTTGGCCCGTGGGCGCCCACCCACGAATTGCACTCCACCCAGCCCCCGTGCCTCATGGGCGGGAGGGCTCGGCCCAGCCAGCATGCAGCTTTGGGGCTGGGCTGCTGCTGCCCCTGCTACAGCCGCAGCTTCCCCAGGGTCCCACTTGCTCTGGGCACCAGGTAGGGAAGCTGCGGGGGTGGGAGGTCGGAGCTGCAGCCTCTAACCTACTCTAGGCTGCTTCTCACTAGCACGAGGGAGGTTTACTGTGTAGGCAGGCGAAGAATTGGGGCAAAACTGAGTTAACTCAGGAGTGAAAACAAACACCAAGGTGCAAGCAAGCGGACCAAGTGATTCCACAGCAGCGCCCTTAGGGTACACAGGTTACATGCTCGGCGAGGGTGCAGTCACCCAGCCAGGTTGCGTGTGGACTAGGGTCACCCGCTGCCACTGCTCAGAAAGCAAACCGGGCTGGCGAGCTCCTCTCCTTCACAGGCTCCTGCGATGTGCTTTGGCAGCTCGTCCAGCACAGATCATATGGACAGCATCTATTTGGTTACTTATGCAGACTTCATCATGACAGCCTGGCTTGGCTCCTTCTCCTCCTCCCCACTTCACCATCCAGCACAAGTTTTGCCTTTTCAGGTTTAAAAGCAGAGTCTCGCTGACTTCCCCTGATCAAAGGTGACGTTACACGATAGGAAACGAAGTCACCTCTGGCATCGCTCTGTCACGTTATAGCCCATCTATACTTGGGTCGGACTGCCATTTGTTTCCAGGTTTAATAAAAATAAGAATGTGGTAGAAAATGCTGTGAATAATTTGGGGGGGTATATTATTAAAAAACAAAACAAAACACAAAAAACTACAAAGTTTATGGAGCGGTAGCACTTTTCCTTTGCATGAAAGGACCAATCAGCTGGGGAAGTCGGCAGAATGGATGGTGCCATCTTGTGGAAAACCCTGTTAGCTGTGCCAGACAAATGCCCCTGAGCAACACAACAGGCCTGTATGGGATTCAGCGTCACTTTGGGGCTCTCACTGCGGACCCTTGCAGAAGTCATGGGGTTTAGAAAAGCTTGCAGACTACCGATGGGTGGACGGTGCCAGGAGATGCTCCTCCTGGCTTTCTCAGGATGATCACATTTAACAAATACAATGGGTTTTTTTATGGAAAGGTGCCCCCAAGAAACGCACGCAAAGTATTCGTGGAAAACAGCACGCACAAAACGAAACAAGAACAGCTTCTTATCTCCTTTCCTTCCTCCACCAGTTCCTTGTCTGCTTGTTTTAACTTCTCTATAAGTGGAGTCCAGTCTCAGAAAGACTTACTTGGCTGCTTCGCTCGCCCACCACAGCGTGCCTCGTCCAAGTGCCTGGGTCTGCTCAAAGTTATGGCGTTTGGGGGTCTTTTCACTGGGCACATTGCCATTGACTTTAAGAGGCCAAGATGTCAGCTAATACGCAGACATCAACCTAAGCAGAGATGTACATTTCTGACAACGAGGACGCCACTGGTTTTGCATCCTCCTTTACTTTATTCCCATCTTTCCAGTTTCTTTTTTCCATTGGAATTAGTTTTCTGCACCCCTCTTCCCTTTCTCCTGCAGAGCTGCTCCTAAATCATATCTGAAGCCAATAACCGATTAAGCTGAATTTCAAACTCACAAAGTGGGTTGAAATCTGACAAGCAAAACGGGCCCTTCACCATTGATCGTCTTTGGGGCCTGAGTTAGGCACGTGCCAGGCCTACAACTGAATGCAGTTGCAAACATTTTGGGGCAAACCCTACAATTAAACACTGATAGCGACACATCCCAGGACTCTGGCTGTTAAATGGATCTGGTGGATTTATTAGCAAAACCACCCCGAGAACTACAAGAAACGTGACGTGCAGTTTAAAACTATAGGCAATCGAGTGTCATAACAGCAGTTGACTTGCTCTCCCTTTGTAAATATGCCGTGTTTGCTCATGTCTAACACGCTCCTGGTGAGTATTGTTCACTTGTTTAATTTAAGGAAGAAGCTGGCCACATGAGTGAAGGACACGTGTGTGAATTGAGGCTCTGGCCTTTAATTAGAAGCCACGGTACAGGATCTCTGAACGGAAACATTTGCAAGAAGAATGCAGCTAGGATTATCTTGTTTAACGAGCTGGCTGAGTCTCATGGAAAACTTTGAAAAACATTATGCCCTTGAACTGCGCTTTCCTGTACACACAGGCACCCACCCACCCACCCACCCAAGTCAGAGAGGAGGATGCAACTTCAATAGGCCGGGATTTGGGAGATGGGCATGCACAATACTGAGACACAAATGTGCATCTCTCTCCTATTTTCTACGCCCTGCCGCTTGCTGCCTGGCAGAGTCCTGGGGCCTACACAGCAGGCAGTGGGGAGGGCGCTGGCTCCAGTGCCCGGGGCTTCCCCAGTGGCATGGAGCCGCACGTGCACCGCGCGGAGCCCTGCACGAGACAGGCAGGCCAGCGCAGCCGCGCTCGTCGCCTCCCCAAAGCTGCGTGCTGGCTGGACCAGGCCCTTCCGCCCAGGAGGGTGGGAGTGAGGCATGCGGGTACATTTAGTTGGTAGGTGCCCACCGGACAAATGAAACTGCCTGGTGGGCCAGATCCAACTCACAGGCTATATTTTACACTAGGATATCGAGCATGGGAGTGGGGAGGAGAGGTCAAAACCCGCCCCCCTCCCCCCCAGGAAATGTCACTGGTGAGCACGTCCTAACTGATGAAAGTTTAAAAAGAAGAAAACCAGAGGAAAGAAGTTGCAGGATTCCTGGGTGCCGAAGATCCCCAGAAGGCGTGAAGTGCCTTTTCCAACAGAAGCACATTTAAGTCACAGCCTTTGTAGACAGAGAAAGACAGGAGTTTAGAAGTAGCGGTTTCGGGTACTTAGCATAACTCAAGTTAATTTATTCCAGGATTATTTTTTCCCCAATGTTATTTTTAAAGAGAGTGCCACAGCCATGAAGTCATCCCAGGCTTCATCTCTCAACACGCCAAAGCCTCCGGCTGCCTCGCTTGTTAGCACCCCAGAGCAGTAAAAATACTTCAAAGTTCAGGAAGAAGGCAGGCTTCCACAGTAAAGAAGCAAGGGATGTAAATGGCATCTGCAGCCATGTGCCTGACGTAAAAGGAGAGCTGTCTTACTCTCAGTGCTAAAACAAGATCGCTGGTGTGAAGGAATTAAGGCTCCCGCTACACCTTACCAGTATTGTGCAATCAGCTCCACCTGTAAAGTAGCTATCGCATGATAAGGAGCCCCAACCAGCTATGAAGTTGGATCTCAAAAATGTGTACTAACTTTATAGCTGGTTGCTGTCGAGATTTCATTTGCACGTGTAGCAGAGTGATAGGGCTCCCAGCCACAGGGATGCAACCCCCCAAGCCCTGGCGATTGCAGCTACCGTCATCCCCAAAGCTCGGGGGTGCATGAAAGTCCTGGACCCACATGGGGCTCTTTCGTCCTGGGTGTGCATGGCCCCCGCAGCTAGGAGCTCCCAGCCAGAGGTGCCTGCTTCTTGCCAGGATCGGGCTCTTCCTACACCGACGATAAAGCGTGACTGGATCTAATGCACAATCCCACAATTGAGCCTCCTGCCATGGGCATGTGGTACATGTGCATGTACAAGGGTCCTAAGATTCAAATCCAAAAGGACTTGAGCACCTAACGCAGGATTTGAAGTGGCCCTTAGGCAAAACCAAAGACCACCATTCATCAGTCACCTAACCTTGGAAACGTCTAAAATTCGCCAGATGCCTCTATGTTCAGCCCAAAAGTCCCCTTGCTAAGCCCCACTGAGCTCTGGGAAGTAGGCAACGCAATGCCCCCCTCCTAAGGGGCTCAGCGAGCTCGGTGAGCTGTGAGAGCGCCCCAGAGGAAGAATCAGGCCCCTCCACAAATGCCGTGGCAGCTTCATCGTTGTGTAAGTACGGGCGGAGGAGGTAAACCAGCCACCACTCAACTTTTGTCTAGTTGTCCAGGAAGTGGGAAATAAGGGTTCAGCTCCCCCCTACCTCTTAAGGAGTTTCAAGCCCGCTGCTAGCAGGGCGGTGGGAGCGCGCGCTTCATCTTTCTGGCTGCAGCGATACGATTGCATGAAAAGGGATGCAAACGTATGGACCTAGGAAGAGTGTTTGCAACAGGGAGCCTCGCTCTATAGCCCAGTGACTCAGGAGGGCTGGGTCTGGTCTTTGCTTTCGGGATCTGGAATAACAATTTCCTAGAAGGCAGGAACGGTGGCGGACACTTTCCCAGGAGGTAGGAGAAGCTGGTCAGACCACACGTAGGCTAGGGAGAAAACTGAAGCTGAGCCGAGTGTCCCATGTCCAGGGCCAGTATCCTAGATACCAGCTTAAGGGCCAATAAACTTTTCAAGCTGTGGGCCAGGACAACTTGGCTCCAGCGAGGCACGGGCTGGGTAGCTTTGGGCTTGCACCAGCCA
>JAGPOW010001296.1:131166402-131197118 GCA_030014935.1 Caiman crocodilus
CGTGCGGGGCCAAGCGACTTGGAAGAGCTCGCACACATCTGCCGCTGCGTCTCCTCAGCCCCTGCTCTCTGCCTGCAGCTGAGGCTCCGCTGGAAGCTGCCCGGCTAGAAATCAGGCACCGCTGCACCCCAGTTGTAAACGTGCAATCAGGGACCAGTGTCCAGACCGGGTCCGGCCTGACAAGGGGTTCCCTCTGGGCTGCGAAGCAGGGATGTCGGGCTGCGACGGGGATTTAGCAGCAGGAAAGGTGGCTGGCAGGGAAGCAGTGGCAGTCCGGTCGCAAGCGAAGCCGGGGAAGCAGAGCGGTGGCAATCTTGTTCAGAGCCACCGCTCTGCTCCTAAAAGGATGTGGATCCCTGGTCTACGTCACTGGGTCTCGCCCATACTGATCCTCAAAGGAATCGGGTGATCTCTCGCTCAGGAAAGGGACATTCGGGACAACTAGCAATCACGTGCCTAGGCGAACCTCGCACTGCATTACTTCCACTGTGGATTGAGCAGTCGTATTTAAGCGACCGCAGAAGGAGACCGGCCAGGCTGATACTACGTGCCTGGCTTTTGTAGCTGAAGTCCTCTTGAGCTATTCTTTCCAATCTTTCGTTTAGCCCCAGTACTAAAGAGCTCTGTTTGACGAGCTGAAGTCCTTGAGGCCTAGGTGTGTGTAGAAGCCGTACCCATTTCTTGTAAAACGTCCTACTCTGGAGCCAGGGGGAAGAGCAGGGAGCAGAGAGAAAGGCAGTCTCGTTCCTTCACAGGTTTAAGAGCATCAGGTACCATCCCTGTTGTTCAAAGCATATTTAAAGCTCAGTAAGAAAACTCCTGAGATCACTACAAGAGTCACAGGTTCAATTATTACAGTGTAAACTCAGAAGCAGACATACTAAAAGCCCCATTAATAAGAAGGCTCTGCAGCTACGGATGCTTGATATCTAACCAATTTTGATGTTTGCTTCATAGGGAAAAATGACAATTAAAAATTTACTGGAAGCGGTCCAGGTTTTTCAACCCACTGATTTTCGTTTTTGAATGTTGTTGAAGTTTCCAAACAATCTGGCAAAGTTTTGTAAAGTCCGGGGTTGTCTCCCCTTCCGGGATGCGTTTAGAGCAGGCCCTGAGCGCCATCAAATCCTTTCTCTCGGTACGAGACTGCTTCAAGCAAGAGGACTTTAAACTCAAGACCTTTTTACTCATGTCGTCCACCTACAAGCTTGTCGCCTCCTGGCAAGAAATCACATCCATTTGGCAGGAAGACGTAAATATAAATGATGACAGGTTAGGGTCTCCTCATGAAACCATTAGCTAGCACAAAGGCAGTCTTGTCTTCTGCAGTAAGTGCAGGGGTTGCTATGAGTAACTCCCTGCTGTTCATTTTCACCAGGGTTTTGTAATACTTGGGGAAAATTTGTTTCTGGAAAGGAAATATACAGGAAAAAGAACAATGGAGGTGAGATCCGGGCTTAGTTTAAGGCGATGGTGAAACTCCCAACAACTTCTTTGTGGCCAAGATTTCACTCCAGGACTGTTGCCATGTTCTTGCTTTCTTTGGGCTCAAATTGAAAGCAAAAAAAACCTGGCCAGAGCGATAAATTGCATTCCTTCAAATGGAAAGGCTGCAGAGCGAGAGAGTGGGTGAGCAAGACCTCCTCTGCCCGGGGAATGAGCAGGGAGACAACGCCTATTGTAAATGCACGCACCAGCGTCATGGGCTGCCTTTGTTGACCCTGGAGAATTCAGGTTGGCCAAAGGCTTAGGACTAGGATAAGATATTATCAGAGCGAGAGAAACAGAGGTGGTCGCCATAGCCAGGTCCAGGAAGGAAAAGGTACATGCCCCCGGCCTGTTTTAAACACAAGTACAGACGGGATGTTTATGACATTTCCCTACACAGTGGGTCCATCTACACGAAATGCTACATCAGCGGGCATGGCAATGGTGGGCACTCACAGGGATGTTGCTGGTACTGCACAGTAGGGTCCGAAACGACTTGCGCCGCCGGGACTGCGTACTTACTAAATGACTGCAGCACCAACTGTGCAGTGGCGTGCACGTGTCGGCATGCCCACGTTAGGGCAGCCTATTTTGGAAAATCATACCCAAGTACCTTTCCTAGTCTGGAACCGAGGGTGCTCCATCTTGGTCCTAATCAGGCCCTAATGATTTTAATGCAGATTGAAGAGCTCTGGAGAAGTATGCCTTTTTTCATTCCTAGCAATAGGTAACAGCAAGACAGTTTCACCGTTTGCCATCAGCGGTCTACGACTCCGCCACGGCCCAAACCAGCGGTGGTAACGGGTAGGTAAGTCTTGACGGTTGCTTCAGTTCTTGTCCTTTGCTGATGTGAGCGTGAAGTATGATACAGACTCCAGGCACAAGAGTGAGACGCCATTACCGCACTTCATAGATATATATTTGGAGGAGTCATCAAGCACGCAGTTGCTTATTTATGGCAAAGCAGGTAGGTAGTCAGAGAGCCTCTTCCCTTATAGGAAAGCTTTTCATGCAGCCCATCTCTACAAACTGGAACCGCTGCTGTTTTGATCACCATTGTGAGATATATAACTATAGATCTACTACAATATATATATATCTCACAATGGTGATCAAAACAGCAGCGGTTCTGGTTTGTAGAGGTGGGTTTCATAAAAAACCTTTCCTATAGGGGAAAGGGCTCTCTCACTACCTACCTTCCTTGCCATAAATAACCAACCGTGTCCTTGATGGCTCCTTCATTTTCCTCTGTTCTGTTCATACCTCATAAACCACGCTTGCTCTCCTGGACTGTTTTCCCAGGTCACTTTTGTTCCTGTACTCACGTTGCTTTATGCAATTGCAACGTCATTGCTGCTTTTCCGCATCAGCTAATCCCCTTTTCTTCATTCATTTCACCCAGAGGCTGTTCAAAACCACCTAATGTTGAGCAGGGCTAGAAATCATCTACCAAAGCAATAATGTAAAAGAAGTATGCAACATGGCCAAGAAACTAGTTGCCAAAAATGATCTATGGGAGAAACCCTTCTCACATCGTAGCCCCTTGTAAACCTTTCTACCCCCCGTGGTCCACTTCACTTTGTGGTTTTGTTCGTGCTGTTTAGAGCTGATCCACGAACTTGAATAATGCCACAAAGCGGTCCTATTCACTTCAGTGGGATTCCTCAGGCAAAGGGCATCAAACTGGGGCATTAGATCAAAGCACCGGTTTTAAGTTGCCTGCCCTAGGATTGTTTTGTCCTTTTTACTCTTTCATTTGGCACCAAAAAGCCCCACCAGGTCTGGAAGAGGAAAAAAAAGCAACTCATATGAGTTTGCATTTTTGTCCACTTTCAACTTTTTCTACTTCCACTGTCCTGAATGCTTTGAAACAGAAATGCACTGTCCTGGGTCACTGACACTCCCAAGCAGCCACTTTGTGTACTCCCATCAAATAAGTGCAACGAGCATCGCCTTAAAACTAGTTAGCTGGTTTGGTTTTTCTTGGAGCCTACTACTCAGACCAGGCCTGCTCCATTATGTTATGCCTCCAATGGTTAGGAACATTGGGCATATCTGTATGTGCATTAACACACTTTAGTTAAAGTGCATTCAATCTAGTACCTCTGGGTACCTGTACACAAGCTGAGAGGCTGCTCCAACACATTGTAATTACAGCGTGTCTGAGCAGACTCCATTAATTGAGTCATTGAGTACTTATCAGCGTTCCTGTGCTTCAAAATGGCAGTGGGGGTGCTTTAACTAGAACTCATTTGACATCACCATTTTGAAGTGCGGGTGCTTTAATTAGAGCAGCTCTTGGAGCCGCTCTAATTAAAGCGCTGCCCTTCCCCCTCCACTCCGGGAGCACATGTAAAAACCCCCTTCATTGTGAGGTACTAGGAAAATGTGCATTACCCTATCCTAATGCTCATTAACTAAAGAGCACAGGGCACTTTTACATGTGCTTGGTGAAGGGCACTTCAATTAGAGCGGCTCCAAGAGCTACTCTAATTAAAGCACCGCCGCAACTCCTGGCAGTGGCGCACTCCAGCAGATTCGATTAATCGACGTGCTGGACTTCCAGCTCGTCCGAGCAGCCTCTACGCTCATGTTTAGGCATCCAGAGATTTTAGTGATGCTTTAATGCACATTAAACAAGGCTAACGTGCATCAAAGCACCTGCATAGATGCACTCACTCTTCCCTAAATCAAGCCTAACGTGGCTGGTGCCAAAGAGCTCCCATCACCTGCAACGAGCAGTCGTGGGCCCTCGGTTCACCCACACGTTGAAACCGTCCAAAGTAGCGACCTCCGGAGTATCACAGAAATGCAAGGCTGGAAGGGACCTCAAAAGATCATTTATTGCCCATCTCCCTACACTAAGGCAGCATCAAGTATAGTTCGACTGTCACTGACAGATGTTTTATAACCTTTTCTTTCAAACTTTCATTTAAAGAGATTCCATATAACCTCCCTGGGTTGTCTGACAGGTTTGAATTACACTCCTAGTTGGATTTTTTTTTTTTCCTTTTAAGAGAGAATTACTTCGGTGTAAGCTAAGCTAGTTTTTTGTGTATTATCCCTGACCTCAACGTGGAAAGAACTGACCATCCTTCTTATAATCATATGAACTTACAACTGTATCGGGCGACCATCACTATACCCTTCCCTAAAGTCTTTTGTAGATTCAGTAAAGCCGTTTCTTCAACTTTTCACCCTAGGCCTTGATTTCCAAACTTTTTCCATTCACCTTGGAAAGAGCACAGCAAAACAAATTTGTCTAGATCTTTCTTAAAACGTGGCGCTCACAATTAAATGCAGCAGTCCAGCTAAGGCCTTGCCAGTGCTGCGTGGAGCCCAGGAAAGTGCAGATTGAGATTTACCATTTTGGAAGCAGCGTCGCATTGTTGACTCGCGTTTACTTTGTGCTTTGCTATTAGCCCGGATGCCGTGCTGCAGTGTTGCTGCCTAGCCACGCATTGCCTATTTGGTATTCGCACATTTAATTTCTCCCTCATGGGTGTAGGGCTTGGCATGTCTCCATTTACATTCATTTTGTTGATCTTGGGCCATTTGTCCAATCCATCAAGAGCACTTTTATTTCTGATTCTGTCCTCCAAAATGCTTGCGCCCTCTCTCATCTTCACATTTGGTGTGCATTTTATTCCATCATTTAAGTCATTTATGAATACACTGAAAAGAACTGGGCGCAGGACAGGTCCTGGCAAGCCCCACTTGAAATGTCCTTCCAGTTTGACAGCGAGCCATTAATAAACGATTCCCTGCGGCTGAGCCCTATCTAACGAGGTAGCAAACCCATCTTACAGTGATTTCATCTAGACCATTTTCCCCAAGCGTGTTCACGAGTGAAGGGGTGGTGGTTAAAAAATCTTACTAAAATCAAATATACCCCATCGTGCCCCTGCTCACCAAGCCACATAGCTTTTCAGACAAATAAATTAGATTGATTTCTTCCTGACAAGTGCATATTGGCCAAGTTTTATATTGTCCTGTAGTTGTCTACCAGGTAATTGTTCAATAATTTCTTCTAGTACTTTCCTGAGTATTTAAGGTAGCAGGACTGGTCGAAGCCCTTCCTCCTCCAGTCTGATAGGCCTGCCTCATCCTCCATGAGTCTCAAAAGTGATCACTAACTGTGTGGCGATTTGGGGGTTTGGTTTTTTGCTGCCTATAAGTAGTCTAGGGTGAATGGGGACACACATACATTTCTTAATGACTTTAGATTTGTTCTTTTCCAATTGGCCTGCACTTTTACTCTTTAGTTTTAGATTATTTGTGTTAAGTTTCTGGTTATAATGAACCCTTTATTGTTAAAGCAAAATATTTCAGCCTTCTGCATCACATGCCATTTGCTGTCCTTCCTCTTACTTCTCATGCTTTTGAAGAATGGTTTCTTCTTATCTTTGCTAATGGTAACACCTTAACCATTTGAATTTACCTCGTGGAGCCCAGGCTACTTCTTGAAGCTCATCAATTATGTGAAACTCTTTGCATTTTTTATACAATTCTACTTTTTTGATTTTCACATCTTTAAAGAGGCTCCAAATGCAGCCACATTCGTCTCTTATTGTGCTTCCTCGGTCTTCTTCACATTAGGATAGATTGACACGGAGACATTAGTAGTTTTTTTCCAGTAATGATTGCAAGCTTCGCTAACACTAGTCAGCACGTATACAAATATAGGTATATATACGGATGAATTGAAGTAGGCACCAATGAGCACAAAACTAGGCATAACACACACAGCGTGCGTGAAAGGGCTGGAAAAGTCAGTCATTAGTTTTGAGCTCCCAAGAGCAACAGAGAGAGAGTGAATTGATGCCACCAGTATTGAACACCAAAGCAAAGGTCAGAGTGACCTGGCCACAGGTGTCTGCATCTTGTTGCACTTATTGGTAAGAAGCAGGATGTGGATGGCATCACCTAAAGCCCTTTTAGTAACAGGGGGAAACTGCTGCACCTGTTGTAAACACAAAGTTGCTGTGATCAGTGTAATAAAAAGGTGCTTGGGAACACTTAATGCTTTGTACTGGGCTCTGGGGTTATGTTCATGCCTGCAAAAGACCCAGCTGGCACTGTGGATCAGTTGGTCACAGATGCTAGGTTTGGTGACAATAAATTTGGCTGCTTTTGCTACTACAAACCAAACTCTACGCTCTCTTTCTTGGACTAATGAACTTGTTAGGGACACAGCATCACGACTGCATTGCAACAGCACGCACAAACCATTCAAATGGAAGGAGCCCACCGTGACCAGTAACGCCTAACCCCCGACCAGCACTAACGGAGGAGATAACAGCACTGACTGGCATCAACAAGTGCCAGCTCTTGCCCTCCTTTGTCCCTTAGATTCGCTTACCAACAGACTCTTCCTACCAGTTCTCTGAGTTTATTGAAGTCTGGGGTTTGTTTTTTCTAAGACTATTCCTTATTTGAGTACCTTCAGCTTCTTTATTTTCTTCTGAGAGTGCAGTGTCATTTTGTGATCACTTACACCCCAAATTACCTTCCACCTTTTGATTTCCAGCCAGTTCCTGTTAATCAGAGTCAAGTCTAAAATAGCTGCTGCCCCCTACTAAGTTCCTCGATGTTCTGGGAAAATAATAATTGTCCCCATCAGACTGCAAGGTCTTGATGAACTATCTGGGTTCAGCTTCACTGCTTTTCCAGCCCATGTCTGGGCAACAAGGAGTTCACATTACCAGCAGTTTCTGGTCCTTGGATGCTTCTTGTGGTTGCTCAGAAAAAGCCTCATCCATCTCCTCTGCCGTGGTTTATAGCGGACCCTAGCATGACAGTCTCCCTATTCTTATCTGCACTCACAGACATTCAAGTATACAGCAGGGTAGATTTGCACCGGATAGATCTTGTGTAGATTGACTGCAGCCCATTTCATTTGGCTAAGAGTTGCCCTCCGTGAGCAGAGAGACATAGTTAAGTCATGTCAATATGAAGTCAAGTAGAAGGCAGGATCTACTTTGCCTTTTACTTGACTTCAGACCAACACGGCTAATTCCACCTCTGCTCGGAGACGTGCAAACAGACCAGCTGCACCTCTTCTTGTACACACGTTCCTGATGCACAGTGCAACCACTTCTCCCGTTCTCCATATCTTCAGGCCTGTTCTTCCCGAAAAAGCCAGGCCTTCCAATAACAATACGCCAGTCCCATCTTCTAATGCTGATTAAGTCACCATTTGGGTTGAGTAGTCTGACTTGAACTTATTTCCCATATTCCTAGCATTTGTACACAAATGTCTCAGATGCTCAGCACGTTGTCCTATTAGTCTCTCTTATCTCTACTTTGACTCTATTAGTTTTCAATGTCATCTGCCCATCACAAATTCTACCTCTTTCACTCTTATTTGCTTACTGGTGGGTTTTATCAGCGTCTCATCTGGTAAGTTTATCCCAGGGTAAGTGTTACAGTTAGCAGCTGAAGACATTTCAGCATCCTGCATGAAAGGATGTAGTAAATGCCTGTCCCCAAGGGTGGTTATGACACCCTGGGAAGCTGGACAGACCTGCACTTGCTCCGGCTCTCTAGGTCCCCTTCCCTTTTCTCTTGCCCTTATCCTGGGGTCCCTTCCTAGCTGCAGAATAATCTTCTGCTAATTTTACATCTTCCTCTAGTTAGAGGCTGTTGGCTTTTCCCCCAGCCCTTCACTCCATCCTCCAGGTCCCAGACTAACTTGTAGCACCATCTGCTCTAACAGCTCCTCCAGAGCCAGCCGGTGGCCTTGTATCTGAGCCACTGTGCCAATTGGCAGGGACCGAGGGCTTCAGCACCCTTCTTTTTCCAGAACTGCCGCCAGTCTGTTTCATCGGACCCTTTTATAAATTCGCTTAGACACTTTTATAAATGCTTCTGGGTCATCTTTGTTCGTCATGCACACAACCCCTAGCAAAAGCAAGCCCACCTCTCCTCCCTATGTTGCTGGCAGATGCACTTGCTATCACGTTTTGGTTTTCCAGCACTAATTTGTGAAGTCTCTGCCTGGTGAAATTGGAGGGGCATCATATCTTCAGTCTCCGTCTCCTATTTTTGAGCTTGCTCATTGACCGCAGCCTGGTGCTTCATTTCAGCCCGTATAAATTCCCTGACTGACCCTTCGACGTCCACCCAGGTGGGTCTATCCGCACGTCTCCCAGCCAGAAATCCTACCCTTAACTGGAGAACTCCTTACTCGAAAGCGGCACAAAACATTTCGATGAATCAAAATTTTCTGTCTGAAATCACTACTGACAAATTTCGGAGTAGTTCTAACGAGAGCCGTGAGCACCCGGATAGTACTTGCCATAACTGTGCTGTTATGCTTTACTGCAATATTTAATAGAAAGTAACATGCTCAAGCAAACAACTGTGTTAGATTTTTATTATAATAAAAATCTATCACCAGACATGGTCACTAAAGGACTCTAACAAGTCTGCACAGGATAAGGGATCAATTATGCAAAGAAATGCTCCTTTAATTAAAAGTCTCAGAATTAGTATTGGACTTGAATGCTAATTGTTACCTCAGACACGTAACAAAATTCAGCGGGGATTAAGATGCTGCAAATCCTATATCTAATTAAGCTTTTGTTATGATAATAAAAAAATAAGATCTAGGAATTTAATTCTACAACTGAATAAAATAGTCTATGTTCAATTCAACACTGCCATATTAAGCCTTTACTTTACTGCGTGCCAAAAGCCAACTCATTTTGGGTCTTCCACCAGCTAGGGGGGTGTTTGTGCAGACATCTGTACTCTTTATTCCATAAAATTAGTTTTCTTCAAAATCTCCCCAAATGCAGCCTTGTTGCATGACCTATCCCTTCAGAAGAAAGATATTCACAAATTGCCAAACTGATTTGCCCATTTACATTTTGGCTGCCACACTA
The DNA here is from genome assembly GCA_030014935.1 of Caiman crocodilus. NCBI lineage: Eukaryota > Metazoa > Chordata > Crocodylia > Alligatoridae > Caiman > Caiman crocodilus. Next base: position 131,175,780 of record JAGPOW010001296.1, read on the forward strand.
CCAGATGCTGTTATCGTCACTCTTCTCCAGCAAGAAGAGACAGTAGAAGCATGTCAGCATGTGAAAGACAAACCGTCTCAAATGTAGGAAGGAAGCACCATCTATTTTTAACCATGGTTGTCTCTTATTCCAATGCCCATCTCGACATGACCAAAAATGCCAGCTTTGACCACTTGTCGTCAAGTTTTTACATCTGACAATACACCAATAAAAGGCTGCATAGAGATTATATTTGCTAAGGTCTATTTTCTTCCTTACTTGTGTCTATGGTTTCGACTGCTTTGCCTTGTGGCCTGGGTGTTAGGTTATATGTAGACACACAAAGATGTGCGGAAGATTAATACAGAGTGCCTGGGAATGCGAACTATGCTCCTGAGGGTTTTGTGGCCATATAAGGCAACTGAAGTCCAACAGGTGGTATTCATTTTGCTCAAGGGGACACATAGTAAAGGAGGGGGGGAAACAAAAACCACTTTCTCTATTTATAGTTTTCTTTCCAGACACACACTCAGCAAATGAAACCAGAAAATATACACATAGGAAGTGTTACACAGAGAAGTTGAGTCTTTGGTTCAGTTCAATATTATTTGTGCTTCTTCTTATCCCAGTGTTCAAATTAATCCAAATACTGGAGTGGAGGGCTCAGGGAAAACAAGAAAGGCAGCAGGAAAGCTGAAGATTCAAGGGAAAAAAAAACATGAGACAACCCTGGAATTAAAGCCACAAATAAGGGTAGGTTCATCTGACTCCTCTTCATTAAGGAGGTAACTTTAAATGCGTGCAACTTTTACTCTTAGTAATTTTTTTAAAGACCCAATATCTTTACTAGGAGATGCTAGTAGAGGATTGATGGACTGCTGTCCAGCTAAAAAATTGAAAACGCTACCGACTGAGGAATAATGGAGTATTTTCATTAGCACTCTTGGCAGAACTGCTATTCAAGAACCATGACTGTCGCATCGAGTTGATGTACAACTCAGATGCAGAGCAAACCCAGCTACTTTATAAAGATGCTGCTATCTGGTAGTTGTTTTCTAGTGTCTGTACTCCCTCTCTTCTCCAGCAATTTCTATACTTACTAATTGAAAATCAAATAATTTTTACTCAAGCTTTTAGCTGCACACTGTAAAGATCTGATTCTAGTTCACTTCCCAATGACTTCCCAAGTTTCTGTGTCAAATTTGCTTTAGTCAATAAAATAACCAAACCCTAATTCACTTTTCTGATGTAACTGCAAAATTAATCTGAAAAAAATATCAAAATAAATCGCTGCTTTAAAATGCATGTTTCATTTTTAGAGGGTACACATACCTCTCTTTTTGAGCTGTGAATGATATATATAAAGTTATATCAAACAACAAGAATTCACTTTTTGTAGAAAACAGTGATTAAAACAAGGCTTCCTGACCGGTGATTGAAAAATCACAATTTAAATCAATTTGATTTCAATCAAATCCACCCTGGGAGAAACCACCTGTTGGGTCTGAACTTGCAGGAGGAAGAGAAGTACCAATCACTGGATGAGGGACTGCAAAGACGTGACAAGGCAGATCATGGAACGACCTGACAGAGGGTTATTCAGAAGGGCTCATAGAGACCAGTGAAGCAGTGGAGGAAGAAAGGAATAAAGAGACATTTTATTACAGCAGTCATCCTATAACCTCAGGACAAGCAGAGGAAGAAGGAAGCAGCAAAACCATGGTGGGACCCAGACAGAGCATCTAGTGAGGGTCCAGGCTGGGGAGCTATGATAAAGGATCATTAAATGCTGGACCTTGCTACTGGGAAGTAGTGGATTCTCCACCACTAGGCTTCACCAGCAATCAGACTTGACATAGGATTTCACCTAAGACATCGGGGTAATACAAGAGGGTCAGATTAAATGATCAGAACAGTCCTTTCTCTGGCTTTAATGCTTTTGGAAGTTTTAAAAGTTCCCTTAAATTTCACACGATTCCTACACACGCCATTTGAAGCACGAAAGATCAACTTCTATCATAGAATTAAATGTAGCCCTGAAAAGGCTCTCAATTGATTGTCTAATTCAACTGCCTGCTCTGAGGTAGGATGCCCTCCATCTGGACTACCCTCAACAGATGCATGTCTAAACTCCCCTTGTATATCTCCAATGAAGGACATTTTACCAGTTTCATAAGGAAGGAAAACACATTTTATAATTGCAGACTGCAGGTTGCAGACCTGTTAATTCAGCTATTTCAAGGAGCATAAGCATCAAGTTTGATAACTGCATAAGGCAGAACGTGTTCATTTATCCATATAATCTTTAGCCACAAGTGGTCTTTCAAAACTGAAACTGCATAGGGACGAGAAGTGACCTTTTTCCGTGTTTAGTTTTTTTACTTTAAGAATCACCCCCATTTTACAGAGCAAGCCATGCACAGAGGGGCAAAGGATTCAACTTTAAAAGACACATTAATTTTTAGATGCTCAGCATGAGATACAGGTTCCAATTTTCAGAGGTGACTAGGAACTGCACTTCCATTCACTTCATCAGGAGTTGTGTATGCAACCCTCTGATTATCAGCATCAAGGTGTAAAGCTGGGTAGCCAAAAACAGATGCCCAAAATCAGCTGACCCTGAATTCCCATCCAAGTAACTTGCAAAAGTTTTAAAGTGAGCCAGTTGATAAAACTGGGTAAAGAACACAGGTTTTCCAGATTTTTGGCCAGTTTGCAAGATTCCTATTAGCAGAAAGGGTTAAAGTGTCAAATGAATCCAGAGTGCATCATAATTACAAAACATATCATCTTCTCAAAGAAGTCAGTGAGTGGATGCGGCGGCAGCAAAGCCAGACCCACACAAAATTATGAGGCTGTTTATATAATTTTTAAACCATCAGCTGTGGATGAGATATTTGAAAATAAATGTTATTCCTTCAGCATATTTATCACATTTGTTTTTGAAGTACTGGACTTTGTGCATTTCCTGACTATGGCTGCAGTCTGAGAAGACTATTACTTCATTCAAAGTGATTTCAGTATTTCAAACGATTAAAATCCTTAACTGAGCAATTTACCAGCAGATGACTTTAATGAGAGAAATCTCAATGTGGATACTTACCATTAAAAAATTACATAGGAAAGACTGCAAATTGCTCTATTATTTCACCAACAGACTGTACTTTACAACCATGCGATTAAATACATGGGATAGCTGACATTTTGCATTTTCTATTTGTGGGATATATTTGAGTGAGCGAAAGTTTTAGTTTGAAGTGACTCTCATCAGTGTGGGTGCTCCCAGGCTAAAAACCAGGGACTCAATTACTTATGTCCAAATGTAGGTATGCTTGCTTGCATCAGGAGAGTAACACAGCACATTTTCTCTGCTGCAGCTTGAAGCCATTGCTCTAGGACTAGGAAAAATGGCCTCAAGCTGCAGCAGATAAAGTTCAGATTGGAGATTAGGAGGAACTTTCTGACCGTGAGGATGGTCAAGCATTTGGAACAGGTTGCCTAGAGAGGTTATGGGATCTCCATCCCTGGAAGTTGTCATGAGCATGCTGGAAGAGACGCCTGGCCAGGCTGATCCCACCTTGAGCAGTGCCTTGAACAAATGATCTCATGAGGTTTCTTTCAGTCCTACTCTCCTACGATCCTAAGTAAAGAACTGAAAGAGGGTAGAACATGCAATAAGCCAGCATACCACGGTGCCATGAGAAAAACATCTCCTAGATTTTATATTTATTAAACTAATACACAAATAGGCTTGGCAGCTCTTCACTTCTTTCACTGAATACAAAAAGCAGATTTTCTTTACGTTGATGTTTAACAGTTAAGTCTAAAAATCTAGCCATGTTTCTCACTTAAAATTTCATCTGGCATTTCATGATCTCTCAGTCATCATCTTGTTGATTTCTTTTCTGCCAAGGAAACAGGAAAGTTAACCATGTTATATGCAATTATTTTTTATAAAAGCATCAGAAAATTACAAACATTTTCTAGAGAGGTTGACATTAGAAAAAAAAACAAACTATGTACTTCCAAGCCATTCTTTGAAGGTTATGTGGTAACATTTATATTTATAAAAGCACATTCACAAGGAGTTTTTTTCTCCTGAATTGTAAGTAAAATATGCCACCTAGTCTTAACCAGTAAAAACAGTCCATTAACAAGAACTAAGAAACCAGGAGAATCAATGGCCAAGGTGACATCAAAACCCACAATAAAGAAAAAGTGAACACAATTTTTTTTTTTTTACATTTTTCTAACAGGTTTCATGAGACTCCTCATTATAGTATCTAGCCACAGCAATCCAATCCCTTTACAGGTTCAACAATATTCCCCTGTGCCATTGCTGCAGGTGAAATGGAAAGAAAACATTTCATTTGGATCTGACAGAACATTTAAATTCAGGAATCTTTAGATGTTTTATTTCCAACTGAGAAATTTCAATTTCTCCATTTTCCCCCCTGCATTTGGTCTTAAAAAAGTTTTGATATTCTGAGTTATTTTGCAATTGACTTGGTATGAAAATAAAATGTAGAAATATCAGCATTTCTCTCTTCTGTTCTTCCATCAGTGCTACCTGACTGCATCTGAACCCCTAACAGGACTCACACATTGAAAACCTGTCTTTTAAGACTATAGAAGCAGCAATGGCATTAGGCAAACATGTCTCGGGATGTGTCCGGCATCAGTCAACTGTCTTAATTAATACCACAAAAATACAGCGTTAGATACCGTCACACCCAGTAACAAGGCAGGTGATGATTTGGGGAGTTACAAAAGAGTTAAAATTTGAAGCCCTGGGATGAAATGGAAAAAAGGAGATTAAATGAAAATCAAAAACTTCCTGATCATATCTCCTGTTAGACTCTGTAGCAGTGCTCCTACGATGTGGTGGAACAATATGAAGTAGACTGCAAAATGCCACTAATAAAAATGGCACACACAGCAGAAGGGCAAGTCCTCATCCTGGTGGACTAGCCTAAGATAAGTGATACACAAGCAGCACCATGAACCGCATTACTACACTTCTGTAGCGTGCAGTTTATGGGTAGAATCTGAGTTGTCTGTGTTGACCTTCAAGGCTGGGGGGTTTGGGACACCGATACCAGAGACTCTGCATGTACGCTTGACTTAAGAAAAAAAATTAACAAAAAAAAATCTTCCAACTGACCCACCCAAGTCTGAAAAAGTAGAGGGAAGGTCATTCTGAGCCAATAAAAACATCGAAGAGTTGTTGTCAAAGGAACAGAGAAACTGAGGTTGTTTGAATTAAAAACTGTTGAGTGGTAAAAGCTTGCTGAGACCTCACAAAATTATTTTAGTAACACCCAAAGCAATATCAACTTTGAGCCATAACAGTCTGATCCCACTTTGTTTAAGCAAATAACAAAAGCAGATAACAAAAAGGCATGCAGATTTCCTCAGGAACATCCATCATATTTTAGATCCTATTAAACAACTTCAATTAGGGCAGAGTTGTCCAACTGTGGGCTGCATGCAACCCCTGAAGAGTCAACCTGTGGCCGCTGGGTGCCATCCCCCACATCACTCTCCTGCTTCTGCAGCCAGGGTCTCCCCTACCAGTTACCACTTCCTGCCCCCTCTCCTGGGGACAAGGTGGCACAGCCCACAGGGCTGAGGGAGCAATCCCATGTAGCACAGGCACTGGCACGATGTAGTGAGGAGGCATAAGGCATAACAGGGGGGATCTACACAACAGCACAACAAAAGAGGTGCCCATGTGGGATGCCAGTGCAGTATGTGACTCGGGAGCAGTGAGGTTGTGCTCCATATGGCATAGGGACATGCAGCACCAAGCACTGAGACGTGAACACCTCTGACTGAGGATAAGAAAGTTCTGGGTTATTAAGGGTAAAATTAAATAAACCAATTCTATAATACAGCAGGTGTGGTGTGAATTCTGGGCTGGCTGGGGAAGAGAAGAGGTGTGGGGGCAGAAAAGGGGTGCTGCTATAGAAGAGATCCCTGCTGGACTGCCTGAGCAGCATGTATTGTGGGCTCTGCACAAAGGGCCAGTCCAGTGGCACGTGGCTCAATTCACGCTCAGCAGTGCCACTGGGGGCTGCATGGCAGCACGCTATGGGCGACATCTGGCCCATGGGCTGCATCTTTGACACCCCTGATTTAGATCATCAGGGTTTAAGCACTTTAATGTTCCTTTACTTTCCTCTCAACAGTCAGAAGTTCCTCCACTATGATTTGGCTTACCAGTTTGAGAAGGTCTATTAATTTATGGACGTCTTCTCCAGTAGAAAGATCTACAAAATCTTTGGGCAGCCCGTAGCTCAGGTAAGGGCTAGGCTGGACAGTAACTCCGCTGTTTGTGCAACGGAAAGCTGGATAGTCCTTAGAGAGACAGAGAGAGAGAGCGCGCAGGTTGAAAACACCCAAGTCATCATAAAGTATCTCACTGCAATTAAAACTGTGGATTTCTTTAGAATAATTGAGCTTCACTTGCTTGGCTAGTATGTTTATTTCATCTAAATTGTATTGAAAAGTGCTCACCAATGCAAGGGTTTCCTATAAACATCTCAAATCAATTAGCAGCAGAAATTAAAATGTGGTGCTTGGGGGGGATGTCAGGGGACCTTAGCCCCTATGTAACCACCCCTCCCAGCACCATTCCTTCCCGCTGGGCTGGGCTGCCCCCCCTGCACAACTGCCCTAATTTTCTGTCTAGCCCACTTCAAACCCCCCCACAGTGGGAAGAGGCTGGTGCCATCCCCAGTTAAATTTTTCCCCATACGTCAGAGCCTCCGCTAGCATCCTGATTGTACTAATATTAATGCATTAAAGTAAATAAGCAGTAACAGCACCGTAACAATTGGTCTCCCTCTGTGATATACTGACCTTCAGATAAGGCTGCTGGGCCCACAGCTATAAAATTGTATAGTGTTTGTAAATTGTATAATGTTTAGCAACAAAAGTCTTAAAATCTCCTTTTAGTTCGGACTTCAGGTTTCAGCAAAACTTTGCCAAAGTTATGGCCAGAATTATCTACCAAATATTTGTTGAAATGAAAGTTAAAATAAATTAAAAAAAAAAATCATTGTTAGCCACTGGTTTGGGGAAACTAATTTAACACGCACTAATCCACAGCACTTGGATAATGTGCTGTAGCTTATAAGCACCCATGGTGGAAACTTGCACATTCATCCTGCAAAGCAGGGAATTTTTATAAAGAGGGGAAAAATGGAAATACAAGGAGATTTACCCCAGAGCAGCATCAGCTGTTAGAGAGCAGGACTTTAAAACACAGTAACTTTATTATAGGAAACTATACAAAGCATGGGCCATATAAAAACAGAAGAAATCACTCAGGAACTTCTCTTAGTGGCTGATTACCATTTCTTGGCCTGGAGGGCAATCTCAGCGATTCAAAAGAAATCATAGACATCAGGGGACCAACTCAGTCAAAATCAATCAATCAGTCACACAGGCCATCTCTCTCCCTTTGCAGTATCTTTGAAACAGAGAACCACAGAGAAGTGGGGCTGGAAGCAGAGAGCCACTATCACCTCCAGAGGTCATCTAGTCCAACCCCTTCCTGAGACAGGGTTCCTCCCTAAACAAACCATCCTATGCAAAGCATAATCTAAACTCTACGTAAGACTGCTGTCAGCCCTAACACCCTAACCTGCCACAGGTAAAGTAGGTGAACCCGGGCACCAACATCCTGGCTCTGTGAAATGTCGTCATTGTATCTTCAAGAGATCCCAGGTAGACGGCCATGCTCCCGGCTACAGAGGATGGCAAAAACTTCCAAACCAATCTGACCATGGGGTAAAATTCCTTCCTGACCTCAAATATGGTGATTGGTCTGACCCTGAGCAAAGGGGCAAGACCCTCTAGTCAGGAACCTCCGGCTTTGGTCCCAGCAGGAGAACTGGTACAGCCCAGTCAAAGTCCCCAGCCTTGGCTGTCAACAACACCCAATGCCTTTGAGGAAGGCTTAAAAACACCCTAATACACATAGCAGAAAGCATGGGGTGGGAAAACCAAGAAAGCCTAGAAGCATGGGACATGCCTATGGTAGAACAGGCACAGCTACGCCTAGATCAGCGGGAGCCAACGTTTTTTGGCCGGAGTGTTGAACAAACCACAACGTCTACCTTGTATGGTGCCGCAGTGGCGGCATGCCACAAAAACAAAACTGAGGCGGAGGGGGTATGTGACAGGATACACTGCATATTTAATACTATTAATAATAATTTATGTTGTTTTTTAATTTTTCAGTAAATAGAGAGCTGGAGTCAGGTGGGGAGCGGAGGGCCCAGCCGGCCTGTGCAGCTCTGCAGGGATGGGGCACAGCTACCTTGGCCACGAAGGGACGATGCCTGGCTGGGGCAGGATGCTGGGCTCGTGGGGCATCCTGCCCCGGCCAGACAGCATCCCCTTGCACGCATTGTGGCTGAGGCCCATCCCTGCTGAGCTGCCCAGGCTGCACCACTGGTGCCGCTGGACACCCTCGCCAGCCCACCCACCACAGCTTGAGCCCGCAGAGCCCCAGTGGAAAACCACTTCAAGTCAATAGTGCACATCCTCCTCCCTGCAGCAAGAGAGAAGAGGTGCTTTCCCTTTATTTTAGGGCAGCCCTTCAGATATTTGAAGACTGCTATCATGTCCCCTCTTAAGCACTTCTTCTACAAGGTGAACATGCCCAGCTCCATCAGCCTCTCATCATGACTTGCTTTCCAAGCCCTTGATTGTCTTTGCTGTCTGCCTCCGGATCCTCTAACTTTTCTACGTCCTTTTTAAAATGTGTAGCCCAGCACCGCACGCAGTGCTCTGGATGAGGCCTAACCGGTGCTGAGCAGAGAGGCACCATCACCTCCTGTGTCTTGCACCGAATGCTTCTATTGACACATCCCAAAACCTCATTCACTTTCCGTGCAGCTGCATCACCCTGCAGACTCATACTGAGCCTGTGATCTACAAAGACTCCCAAGTCCTTTTTCAGAGTGCTGCCATCCAGCCAGTTCCCCAGAGGTTGCTAGCAACTGCTTCTTGAACCATCAGTAGTCTGCAGTTTGAAGACAGCTACTTTCAGTGTTTTCCCCAGCTGGCTAAGGAGTTAAGCTGGGGCCAAATGGCCCGAGGGTTAGTCACAAAGTGGACCAGCACTGAATCACTAATGACTGAAGGGGAATAGTTCCCCTGAGAATAGGAAACAGGCTTAGCTTTGGGCACCTCTGTAATGGGAAGACAGAGTTAGAGGGAGATTTGTAGAAGCTCAAACAACTGTGAAACTGGGGAAACCAAAGAGAGAAAACAATCAAGGTAGGCAGTAAAACTTGGTAGAGTAATGGAGTAAAAGGACATATAGTTAAAAATATACATATGAAGAAATAAAAAGGCACAGTTTAAAATGCAATAAAAAGGGACAGAACTAGAATTAACAGGACTAAACTGAGTAAAGAGAAACATTAGATAAAAGCCACAGTATAGTCTCTCTTTTTCTCAACACTATCCACTGTAGTAGACAGTAGTGGAAGCCCTAAAACATGATGCTATTATTTGTTGAGCCTGCCCAATGCAGGAGACATAAATCCTGCTTTCATGGCATTTCCAATCAATGAACTAAAAACAAAGTCTGGGATGCAATCCATACCCCTTTGACGTGAACAGAAATGCACATTAGTAACTAATCACACATGAGAGGAACTGAGGCGGCTAGTCTACCTATTCAGCAATCTAGCTATTCTCTCTACAAATGCAGTTTTATTTATAAGATAAATCTGTACCTGTTCTGTAGCCTCCCCTTCTACGTTCTGCCCAGATGTTAATTCTTCCCATGTAAACAGCAGTGAGTCTGTTACTTCTCCAAAGGGGTTAAAATCTATTAGCCACACTTTACCCTGCAGTGAAGCAACGGAGGGGAAAAAAAAAAAAAACAAAAAAAAACCACAACAGATTTAAACAGTATGAAGTAAGGACAGAAAAACATTATCCACCTAAATGCAGAAATACAAACATACTTGATCTCAAGAAAAATAATCAAAACTGATGTGAACTTTTCACTACCAGCTAAATCATACATTTTTAAAAGGTTCTCTCCACGGGTATTGAGCAGGCTGCACTTCATTTTAAAACATGCCAGATCTTGGACCACTAAAAAACAGTTCTTATAAAAGGTCAAAATAGGGAGGGCAAGTATTTTGAGATCAGTTCCATGCAGTTTCTTACAAGACCTTGTAGACTGGACATTACCAAGTCATTTTGCTCTGCATAGCCCTTCAAAAGTCCCACGGCACATTGGGCAAGAACAAGGATATGCCCAAGTTATCTGTAGTGAAGTTTCCCTTCTCACACCAGCCACCTCGGCAGCCTGCACAACTGCTGCTCTTCGTCTCAGAAGCGGCAGTATTTCAGGGATACTGTACAGTTTGAAGAAAGCCTTCTGGGATCCTCCCAATTCAAAAAGTCTTCACAGATGCAAGGTATTCTTGAGTAAATTTATCTAACGATACCTGTAGATAGCCATGGTGGTAGCCAAACTCCTCTCAACCCATACTACACGTACCCTGACAACCCACCCATGCAGGATGTGTGGGGTATGCGTTTTTACAGATGTGAGGAATGGAAGCAAAGAAAAATTAAAATAACTTGCTCAACTTCACCCGAGAAGACCATGAAGAACCAGCAAAGTTAAACCTAAGTTTCTCACGTCAGTGTATCAGTTTAACCCCTTGCAGCCCATGCTTCTTTGAACCAATTAGTCTCTAAGGTGCCAGCCCACCCTACTATCTGTCTTACTTCAAACTAACGGGGAACCATGTTGCTCCTTACAGTGTGTTACCTAGGCTAGTAAAAGACAAATTACACTGTTACAAAGCACAAAACCCCAACAATGTACAGAAGGATTTCTCCCAAGTTAGGCATCATGTCTGAATGAGCCTGGATTTATCAAAGAGAAATGCTGTATGTACCTTTAGAGGGGCAAGAGGATTTCTTTATGATTATTACTCACTGAAGTCATGATACAAGGCACTTTGCAACCGATTCTGAAGATCAGGGAGTTACTTAGGTCATTACCTAGGTCTCTATTCCCTCCTCCCCCTTCATGCCAGAGGGATCTTCTTTAAGACCGTGGTCCCCCAACTTCTCGGAGTGCTGTAAAACTTCCAGATGTAGCGTTCTAACACAGCCATTTCCTCACCAGGGATGAAAATCCCTTTGAGGTTTATCCCACTTCTCAGCGGTGACCACGCCGCTGAGATGTCCTCCCACCTCCATGCAGCTGCAAATTTATGATATTATCTAACAGCTCTCGTATGGTCTGGCAGCAGGAGGCTTGCTCTCAACATGGCAGTACAGAGAAGGACCTTGGTAGCTAGCAGGCACAGTCACGTTCTTACCTCAAGCCTCCCCTACTAATGCAGGGGGACAGAGGGCAAAAGTTGACAGAAGTATTACAGTAATACTACCTGAAACCTACAACTGAGCCAGCGGGACAGCCCATGCAGTTTGGTTTCCCACAGTTTTTGCCGAGTCCCTCTTGCAAATACACCACAGCGTGTTCCCGTCAGATCACAAGCAAATAGTTTCGAGAAGCTGCCGCGTGCTCCCTATGCTAAATGTCAGGACTGAAGTCACATTTCAGAAGACTGAAGCTTATTAATACGGAAACTGCAAGCACCTGAAAAACAGACTGCAGCTGGGTTTGATTCTGGAAGGGTAAAGAAACCAAGGTGGTTTTGTGCTGTCGAGCTGCAACTCTGTTGGAAGAGTCCCAAGCAGTATCAGTGCAGGAAGCAGATTTGCATCGCCAACGGGACCATGAGTTTCCATCTCTCCACTTCTCATCCCAGCTCAGAGATTCTTGTGATAGTATGATGTTTTGGTTTTACTAACAGGGATATCTTATTAGCTCAACAATATCAGGAGGAGGAAAGTGTCATTTGCATTCCCACCACACTTAGAAAAACAAGCTAATGAACCAATTTAATTGGAGACAGGGGCAACGGCTGGCACAGCTCACTTTGTGGTTCAGAAGATCCTTCTCTGCTTCAGAGGGTTTAGACTTTAGAAAGGGCTGGCACAAGGATTTGTTTAATATATGCAACTTTAAAATTTTTATACGGACTTTTGTGAGCTCATCTACACTTTGGAGAATTTCGTATTAGAAGACAGACTGTAGGACTGGTGAGAGGAACAGACGCTTCTGTTGGTACTACAGCTATACTTTCCACTTTCTGTAGATACAGTGCTTATCCAAAGCACTGACTGATTGCTAAAGATCCTCTTCTATATTCACTGACCTCTGGTAATTGCAAATGGCTGGTAGAAGGCATTAAAAAAAATGATGAAATCGAAAAAAAATTTCATGACAGGTGTTGTTAAATATGAAGTGTTTATCTCTGTCCATGAATAGTGATCATGCTAAGGGAAAGCAAACTCAAGCAAATGCAGCACATGGCCCTAAAATATAGTTCAAGACCACTTTCATCCTCTAGCCTCACAGCAGGGCTAAAGCTCTTTATTGAAGGCTTTCACTATCGGCAATCTCTTATCACGCTTGAGACAGATAAGTGGATAAGCAATCTAGGCAAAGTTTTGCATGCAATAAAGAAACACACCAAGGACATGGTGCAATTCTGCTTAACACCCACAGACATATAGCAACTTTAGCTTTGTTTTAATAAAAAGCATTACCACATCAAGGAAGTGCCTAAAACGAAGGACAGTCAAAGGACGTTACAAGATAGATAAGTGCCAAGCCAGTAAAGATAAAATGAAAATGCTGAACTGCCCACAATGACAGCACCTGTGAGTCAACAGAGCACTAATATTACTGTAACTTAAGATTTGCAAACGAACAGCAGACTGAAATACCCCCATTATACTTGCCCTCTTACAGAACCTTATCTAAGAAGCTTAACATGCTTTGCAAATTGTTGAAGCCCTGGGATGTATGCAAGACATACGTACAGGGATCGGTTCATACAACACTGCACTACAGCTGTCTTCAGGCAGCTCTTTAAATAACTCAGTCCCAGCTACTTAACAGCTGAAGAAATGCATCCAAATGAAACTGGGCTAACTCAGCCTTTGTAGTGTTGGCTGCCTGGCTCTGGAGACCACCTGGCTTAAAGATTGTGTTAAACATGTTTTGCATGCTGCCATGCAAAACCACCCCATCAGTAACAAGACCCCCACAAAACTAAGAGAGAGAGAACGAATGTTAACTTAAATTGGAAAGACTTAGTACGAGACGAAAAATAGAAATGAGCTTTTAAGAGCTGGATTCTGCGACGTGAAAGCCTGTACCGAACACACGTGAGAAGCTGCTTTATGTTCTACATCAGCCAGCTGAAACACACTGCTCCCACTTCCCTCCGAAAAAGTAGGACTTGGAGAGAAGTCCTCAGTATATTTCAGTTGCTCCCTGCATGGCTCTTTTGCTCTACCAAATTTTGCAGCCCTGGCAAAAAAAATCCATCCATCCAAGACAGATTTGCAGTTGAAAAAACTTTAAGTAGGAAGGAGCTAATGTTGCTCCCACCCTATAGGTGAGGTTGCCATAAAAACATGCTGCTCAGAACAGGCCCTGGAAAGAGACTCAACCTTTATCAGCATCTGTAATTCAGATGCTAAAGGGATGCTGAATAATACATTTGCAAGCTCAGAACCCACGTGCAGAGGCAAAAGGCAAAGCCTTAAATGCATCCATGGTATGGTGCAAGGTTGTGCCATGATGAGATGCACTCTGCCTTCAGTGTGTGCTATCTCTGAACAGCAGCAAAGCAGCACACACACAATTCAGAAACTGAATTGAAATTTTGGAGGCGAATAAGGCTACTAACTCCAGCTCAGGAGCTCAGCCTGTAAGCAGCAGGTGTGGTGCTTGTCAGCACAGTGCTGCTTTAAGCCATACAGACAAACCCCAGAGGACTAACTGGCAGTTTACCAGGAGCCCAAGAGCTGCACCAGTAATAATTAAAAGATACATGCACCCAGCATATTGTCGTGACAGCTAAGGAGAAACTGGCTGTCCCCTCTGCATTCAGCTCAAAGAACTGCTCCTACCTGGCTGCTGGGGAGGAGGAATCCCAGTGCGAGTGCAGGGAAAACAGCTCAGTTCCAGCTCCCAGCCCAGCTCCAGCTTGAAACAGCTGAGAGCAGTTCCACCTCTGTAGCCCTGGGCTCAGATCCCGTCAAGCCTGGCTGCACACCTGAAACATGCTCAGTTGCCCCCAGGATGGGTCCATATTTTACCCTGGTCAGTACAGGGAGCTGTGATCAACATGAGCGCATTTATTGAAGACAGAATTTTTAGGCACTTAAAATCCTGAAGATTGAGCATGCTACTCTTTTTCCAAAGCTTTTAACTTGGCCAAATTTTGGAAATTCAGGGCCATAGCAAAAGGCCTGTCCTAGACAGAAATGCCACATTTTTTAAGCCCCGTTCCAAAGCACAGGGATAGCTGCAGCAGTTCAAGGAAAAGGCTGTCAAAACTTTTTTAACATGAGCAAGGCCGTGCATTTTTCACAGCTTTTTTGTTCACAAAAATTCACCCTAAACGGTTAGCTCTAAGTAACTAAGACAAGGGTCTTAAAATGGGAATTACCAAGCAATCTTAACAATTAACCAAGCAATTTCTTCTGATAGCATAAACCACTTTAAAAAGTCTTATCAAAGATTCTGTTAAAGACTGAGTATTTGTCAGGCAACTGCAGCTGAAACCACAGTTACATGCTTTAAGATAAACTGCCCCTTCTCTGGAGGAAACAGTTTGCAAAACATCCACATTCTTGGCATGCGCATATACGCAAACACACCAAGCACCTTCCTGTCCTGTCCTGGATAACGTCTAGCATATGGCAGTCACTTGCTGACAGATACCTGTAATTCACTCAACACTGCATTCATTTCACTTCAGTGTCATTTTAGGCAGCTTCAGCACTTCCACAGAGCAATTAATAAAGACTACTCCAACAATATGACATGAGCCATCGTTCACTTACCTTGCTGTCTCTGTACACATCAAACACAACTGGAAAGGAGGAGGGATATGTGTCAGTTTTAAAATACAGGTGATCATATACAAGACAGCTATGCTTAAACAGATATACAAGCCTAGGGCACAATCCCCAGATGTAATACATCTGCAAAACTGAAAGCTAGAACTGGGCTTATTCATGGCAGGGGAGTGAACAGCAAAGGTACAGACATGTGCAAGAACTGCACTGATAGCAAAAGATACCTATATGGCATTGCTTTGCAACTGCTATATCAACATGATTCTGTACTGATTCACATATAGCAAAACTGCTGCAAACAACACTGTTTTATCCAGGGTCAAACTTTAAGGCCATTTAGCTATCTCTTCTTGCTACATGATCACACAGCTATACCAGCTAGATCGTAATGTATATTGCTTACTTCTAAGCAGCAAATCCTCTTCCTCTTTCAAAGCAGCAAAAGTATATTTGTCCATAGCTTGAGAGACTTTCCATTACTGTTATATAGGGAGGCTTCCCTTTAATTTTTAAGGCATACAAACAACCAGAACGCTTGGTTCCAAAGCAATACCTTTTATTAGACCAACTGGAAAATTACAAGAAAACTGTCCTTTTCTGCAAGCTTTTGGGATCAAAGTCCCTTCGTCAGGCTCTGGGAAAAGTACAGATGGTACAAGATGGTAAAAAGGCCCCATAGGTAGGACATAAACTTCATTTTTGCACAGAAGGAGCTGAAGATGGAAGTCTGTCCCTCTGGGTCCATAAGAGTGTCTTTGTGAGCTGTGTTGAGTAGCTCTTTGATGTGCTGATCAGGTAGAATTCCTTCCCTGGAGGTGTCAGACAGCAGGCAAGGAGGCGAAAAAAAAAAAACCTTCCTTGTTCTGCAATGAAGTTTAAAATCCAAAATCGGCTGAAATTCGGCATCTTCCATGTTTCAGGGGTACCTTTTATTTTACATTTATGTCTCAGACCAACATGGCTACCAAGTACACCCCGGAAACATGGAAGATGCTGAACTTTAGCCGATTTTGGATTTTAAACTTCATTAAAGAACAACAAGGAAGTTTTTTTTTGCCTCCCTGCCTGCCATCTGACACCTCCAGGGAAGAAAGTCTACCTGATCAACACAGAGAGCTACTCAACACGGCTCACAAAGACACTCGCATGGACCCAGTGGGACAGACTTCCATCTTCAGCTCCCTCTGTGCAAAGATGAAGTTTATCTTCTACCTATGGGAACTTTTTATCATCTTGTACCATCTACACTTTTCCTACAGCCTGATGAAGGCACTTTGATCCCAAAAGCTTGCAAAAAAGGACAATTTTCTTGCCATTTTCCAGTTGGTCTAATAAAAAGTATTGTTTTGGAATCAAGAGTTCTAGTTTTTTGTATGTCTTTTTGTCTCAGATCAACACAGCTACCAAATACACCCCTTTAATTTTTAATACATTTTTGTTCCAATCCAAAAATATGTCATCAGCTCTTCTAAGCAGAGAAAAGCTTTCACCTTCCATGTCATGACTGTTTGACTGGCTAATGTCAAGGGGTAATGTCAAGGGGCTACATTGTACACAGATGTAATAAAAGACAGTCCCTGCCTCCAAAGAGATTACAATTTCAGCACACAATGAAATAGAACAAGAGGTAAAAACGAGCAGCGCGGACAGGGGCACGCGGCGTGGCAAAGGACCAATACTGGAACTACTGTGTTTAGTGCAATGTGCAACAGTCGCGGCACATCCACTGACTAGCAAGGTCTGTTCCATGTTCAGAGATGTCAACAAGGTTGGTAATCTTATGACGTTTCCTTGTTCTGCCTTTTGGTGCATCTTTTTTTCCCATAGTTTTAACAATGCCCAATACCATACACCCCTCCGCACAACTTCATGGTACTGTCTTCTTATGCAGGATCATACACAAACGAAGGCCTTCTCTAGAGGCTGATGTCCCAATTTGACTGTTTTCCACTCACATCACCCTTTGATTTAGGGAAACCCAAGCAGGCCCGACACCGGTCACTTTTATTTCAATATAGGAATGCTCAGTTTCAATTCAATGTCAGCCTTTTCTCAATGGACTGTAGCTAAACTAAGTGTTCATACAACCTTTAGCACCAGTTTTGCTAAATCAATTTAAACATCACCCCTGAAGTTAAACATAAGCAACCTGCTCAAGTAAATGAGCCTCCAGACTAGTGATCCACCTGTACAGGAAAGTGCAGTAATAATAGGCTTCTTCTACCATCACACGTGCTTATTTGAGCTTACTGATTAATAGGAACATGAAGTATGAATGCTTACATTTAATCAGCATAAAAACGAACTGCAAAATGTCTCATCTGTCAGAACCAAGTCAGTAGTAAATGTAAGTCACTGAAATCTAATAGCTGCCTGGTGGTGCTAGCCCAATTTCTGGTGGATGAGAATTCATACTATAATTAGTACTAATTGCCATATTGGCTGGCTGGTGATTTTAGCACAACACAAAAAATGAACACGCAGGAAGACTTCATTATCCCTCTCCTTCAGCTTCACCCCTATCCTGATGGGATTTCAGCTGAAAAAAAACAACAGGTTTTCTCTTGTGCATGCTGATCCATATGTTCTGTTGTTAAACGGGAGGCTGGCTACACTGCTATCAAAATGGTATCTTTCGTAAGGATGATGACAAACAACGATATAAACGTCTACTATATTCCTCCTCACATTTGGTATTTAGAAGCTTGAGACATTTTTCTTAAAACATGTTAGTTTGCAGCACTCCAGCTGCACTTACTCAACACTCCCATCTGGAGATGCTACCAATCCAAGTGGAAAAGGCTGAGTGGCAATCAGCTCACAGTGTAGCAATAATGCACTGACAGCTTGCCAGGGAAGCAAGACCACTGCCACTTAAAGAATGGAACAGAATGAAAAGAGTTTGATTATTTAAGCAACAAATACCAACTTCCTGCAAACCACTGGATATTTGGTTAAGGGATAAGTGAGGGGAAAAAAAAAATCAAAACCAATGGACATAAACAAAAAACCCCCTCAAAAACTTATTGCTGTATAGTGCTTCCCTGCAGTTAGTTGCCCTGGAGAAAAAAATCTCAGTGCTTATTAGCACCCAAGACTAAAGATGCACAAGTCTTCATCACAGAAGGTAACCTGCAGCTAGGCAGTGCACCAATACATTGGTCCATATCGTATCAGCACCAATAAAAGGAATATCGAGATTATCAGCAATTGGCTTTTTTTTTTTTTGGCTGATGTGGCCGATGATGTTGCTGATAAATGCCGCGTGTGCACGCACAAGCTGGCCGCATGCATGCAGCCAGCCAGGGACCTTGGAGAGCAGTGTCCAGCTGGTAAGCTTGTTGGGAGGGAAAAGTGGGGAAGAGGGTGTGCATGAGGCAGACTGAGGCCCCTGTGGTGAGGGAGGGAGTGGGGCTGGGACAGGTGCTGCCTAGCCCAGGTGGCGGGGGGAAAGATGAAGAGTGGGATGTGACAGATCTGCGAGCAGCTTGTCTGGGGAGTGAGGCACAGGGAGTGGGGTGGGCTCCCACCGCTGTGCGCCCCCTCCCCCAACAGGAGGTATGGGGGGCACGTGCCCCCGGATCCGTGTGTGGAGTGAGGGTGGACTGCCACTGCAGGCTGGGGCCAGGGGCAGTGCTGGACTCTTCCCAGCAGAGGGGCTGGGCCAGGCTGCACTAGGGGAGGGCAGTGGCAGCGCTGAGAGGGGGGCTACAGCAAATTCTGGAGTGGCTATAGCCCACTCTGTGGCCCCCACTCAGTGACACCACCCTTCTGAGCACAGCCCCAGCCCATTCCCACCCACTGGGAAAAGCCCAGTGCTGCTCCCAGTGGGTTGCCTGCCCTTGCCCCACACACAAATCCGGGTGGGGCACATGTCCCCCATGCCTCCCCCAGGAGTGCACACAGCAGCGGGAGCTGCCCTCCCTTCCCTGTGCCCTCTGAACAATGACTCTGTCCTGTGCTCCATCCCAACTGTGCAGCACCCGCCCCATCCCACTCCCT
The DNA here is from genome assembly GCA_030014935.1 of Caiman crocodilus. Taxonomy (NCBI): domain Eukaryota; kingdom Metazoa; phylum Chordata; order Crocodylia; family Alligatoridae; genus Caiman; species Caiman crocodilus. The sequence goes on from JAGPOW010001296.1 coordinate 131,194,758, forward strand.
CCCTCATTGTAGGGGGTCTCGATCTGCACACTGTCCTGCCACATCCCTTCCCTCTCCATCCCGCTCCTTTCCCCCCCAACAGACTTACCAGCCAGACACTGCCCTCCACGTTGCAGGACTGTATTTTGGCAGTTAATCAGCCGATATGGCTTGTTAATAATTGGCCATTGGCATCGGCCCAGAAAACCTTTATCGGTGCACTCCTACTTGCAGCTTTCTTTTCCCAACAGCAACTCGGAAAGCAGAGCTCTCTACTCTGTATGAGGGAAAAGACCTGTGAAAACTTCACAGTGACAGCCAGGGAAACTCTGAGTTTCTCAGACATTACCCAAGGAGCCTGACTGTAGGCACCTTTCTAAAAATATCAGTCTGAATTCTTAACAAGCAACTGATTACATACCAGCTACAATTAAGTTAGTAGTTAAGTACAGGGCTTTTATTTTAAAAAACAATAAAAAAAACAAGAGCTCTGTACTCAAAATAAAGCCCAATTCTCAAACTAATGCATTGTTCTCAGGTCAAAAGCATTCCAGAGTTAAACTCTTTTATGATGTATGTTGCAGACCCAGACTGTTAATGCTTACATAAAAACAGGGGTGGGCATGTCCTGTGTGTTAGAAAGTCAGAGAAGAAAGTTCTTTTGATCATGAAACTGATACAGCAAACCACTTAAGCACGCATATAACTTTATGACTGTTACAATAAATCCCACTGAAATGAACATTAAAACCATGAATAACCCTACTAACTTCAGCTCACAAAATTAAAAGTTCAATTGGGTGGGAACGTCAATCTATATCTTGAGCTGTGTAAAATAACTGGAATTGATAATTTTACCAGATCTTGATCACTTGCTGTTCTGAGACACTATCCCAGCACCCTGGCAGATGGGTCATTTAAAGCCATGATGGGATATGATCACTGATCCCAAAAATCATGCACCCTGCCAAGCCACATGCAATTTTGAGACTGGGGATCAGACCCCAATCATGCCCTACTTGCCATGATCCTGGGCTCCCCAGCATGGACAAGTTGAAAGGCAGGTGCCTGACAATCAGCTGGATGTCAGCCCAGTTGGGGACCAAAGCAAGGTCTGGACACAGCCCCAAACTGTCAGACCGACAAGCAGTTGTTGGCTGGGCCCAGTGACTGCACCAGGGTATGGGACTGGCCTTGGTGCAGCTGTGGACCCAGCCAGCTAGAGTTGCTCAGCGCAGGGTTTAAAGTCCTCAGTGGAGAAAGCCAAGACTCTCACTGCTGGGACCTCTGTTACCTATGCTGGGTAGTCTGGTCAGAGCTGCCTGACACAGGGTTTAAAGTCCTGGCACTGGGGGAAAAGAGGCTTCCTCTCACTGGGACTTTAAGCCCCATACAGAGCAGCTCTGGCCAGGCAGCCTAGGGATGCTTTGTGTAGCACTTAAAGCCCTGGAAGGGCAAGCTAAAGGCTCCCACTGGGAGCCTCAGTTCCCTGCACTGGACAGTCCAGCCAGGCAGGGGAAGCTCTTCCCCAACAGAGCCTCCCACAGGGCTGAAAATTAGCCAATTCTTGGCCCAAGTCATGTGTTCAATTTAAGGCACCACACAAATGAGCTATAAAAATGTTCTATGTGTATTTATAGCTCATTCCTCATTTTATAGCACCTTAAATGGGGTGCACCCTTCCTGTTTATGCCATTATTAACATGTCTCCAAAAAACAAAGTATATGCCCACTGTGAACAGAAGTCTGAGCAGCTAAGATGTTGGGTATCAACATTTTTAATAGATTTATATAATATCTTGAAAATGGTCTCCTAGTGTTGGTCTGCAGAAAAATACAATAATGTTCCTTTTTTTATTCCTGGGTATTCTTTCACATATATTTCCCACCCAAGTCAACTCACTAACGTTTCCTTACATTAAAAATAAAATGAAATATCTAAAACTATTACTACTAATGAAAATAAAGCGAAAAAGCATTTAAACTCTTTTTGAAGGGATCATTCAAATCAATACTTTTCCCTGAAAGGATCCAGACTACTCTCTCAGTTTTTTATCATTACCAACTTTATACCACGAAACATATTGCACTGCTCTGTAAATTTACACCATAGACTGCTGGCATTTTTAATGAAACAAAACTTTTAAATCAGTAAAACATATACCAAAGAACCAGTGAGTAGCACAGGCATACAGCCAGAGGGAACAAGAACATTACCTGACTGTAAAGTTAATACACTGGCAATGTCAATTGCTACCCAGAAATACCGGTCTTTCATTGCTCCACGTAACGTAACGGGATTTCAGAATTTACTGTAGGAAACAATACTGGTCCGGCAAAGGACAAGACACGATAATTTAACAGGTCTCATTACTATGCATC
>JAGPOW010001296.1:131227369-131270519 GCA_030014935.1 Caiman crocodilus
ACCAGGGGTAACTAGGACCAATGGTCACAAGATACTGGAGAGCAGGTTTAGGTTGGACATTAGGAGGCACTACTTCACAGTTAGGGTGGCTAGGACGTGTAACTGGCTTCCTAGGGAAGTGGTTCTTGCTCCTACCTTGGGCATCTTCAAGAGTAGATTGGATAGGTACTTGGCTAGGGTCCTGTGATCTTGGCACTCGTTCCTGCCATTGGCGGGGGGTCAGACTAGACTGGCCTGCTCTAGGCCTCTTCTGACCCTAGGCACTATGAAACTATGAAACCTTGCAAAAATTCATCAAATGAGGAAGCTGACAAGTGGATATATTCCCCCTCAAAATGCCTAGTGGAAATTATGCAATTCCAGTTATAGCTGCTGATCCATTCATTTGTTTTTGAAGAAAACTCATGGAAGCATGCTTTGCACATGGAATGGGACGTGGTGGCAAAGGCTTCTGTAGTTTTAGATTGGAGCAGGCAAAATGCAGCCCATGGCCTGCCAGGCCATTCTATCCGGCCCATAGGGCCCCTAAAAAAATTAGTAAATTAATATTTATCTGCCCTGGGCTGCCTGTCACATGGCCCTCGATGGCTTGCCAAAATTCAGTAAGCAGCCCTCTGCCGGAAATAATTGCCCACCACTGTTTTAGATCATGTTGGAATTGTTTCCTCCTGGCTACCTTCTGAGAAAAGCACTCTCTGTACAAATAAGCTTTACAATAGCAGATCCCCTGTGCCTGAGGTGTGGAGTAGGTGATCAAAATCTTCACTATAGTTTCAGGTGACCTGAACCCATGCCATTAACCACCTCAAAAGGTAGTAATAATCAAGTCCTATCATAGGACTTAATATTTTAGCATAGCAAACTGAGCATGCTTATAGTATCCCATGCTGCTAAATATAATACAAGTAAAGAGTAAATTACTTCTTCAAGGAACTAAATCAACAACAGACATGCTATCAATCAAACTATAAGCTCTAAGGACCTAAACTTCATATCCCAGGTTTAAAAGTGATAGTGATCATGAGTCACAGTAGATTACACTGTTTTCTAGCTAAGAAAATTTATTTTGCAGAAAAATGGGATTTCATACAGGATTCAGGTTTGAAGAGTTTTAAAAATTGTACACCTGAATGCCTCCCCACTGAAGATGGTAAAAACTGCTCATATATACTAGCTGCATAATCAGCCCCTTCAGTTTATGCTTTTCAGAAACCTGCTCCAAACTGAATAGCAATTGCTAAACCAGATTTATATAGTGATGTAGGACTGGAGAAATACTGGCTCCTCCTGTCTGGAATGGCTCAAGGACAACTCATTTTCTATAGAACCTATAGATCCAAATGGAAAAAAATGTAACCAGCTTTTCAAAATATTTAATTAAGATGTCTGAATTTTATATTTTCTCATTTCCTAGAAATGAGACATAACTTCCTATTCTGTAACTCTGAATCAATATAAGGCTGCAAAGTACTGATCAGGAAATTATACAGTAGAGACTGACTTCTCTAGCTGATTAACAAGACTTACGTATACACTGATCACTTTGCAGAGCAGCAGAGGGGAGGATTCAGGAAGTCTGACTACTGCTTCTATCTAGAATCCATTTATCTAACCCGTACAGCATTTGGTATATGCAGATTAAATTTGGTCCATGTCATTTACATTAACTCCCTCCAAACATGGTTCTGTTTAACAGATTATTAACTATGGTTAAACATAAGGCAAAACAAGTGGCCACTTGGAGCCTTTTTTGTGGGTTCCTATTCTATACACCATTTGTAATTCATAGCCTACAAACCCCACCACTTCACTGTGAGTACTGAAGATGAAAATAAATACCTGGTCAAATTTCCCCTTATCCTGCTTAATGCTTCCTATTGTTTGGGCCCTATAGTTGACACTAAACTTAATGTACTCTCCAGCTTTCTTTTTCATAGTTTCATAGTAACTAGGGTCAGAAGGGGTCTAGAGCAGGCCATCTAGTCTGACCCCCTGCCAATGGCAGAAAACAAGTGCTGGGATCACAGGACCCCAGCCAAGTACCTATCAAGTACCTACCAAGGTAGGAGCAAGAACAACTTCCCTAGGAAGCTGATTCCAAATCCTAGCCACCCTAACTGTGAAGTAGTGTCTCCTAATGTCCAACCTAAACCTGCAGTAACTTGCGAAGTTATATACATATATACGTATATATAAGTATATACATATACTTTGAATAAACAAAACAAAACAGTTAATCAATTATCCTAGCTGAAACAACAATGAAGAACTGTATGGAAAGGGCATCATGTGCCTCAAAGGAGCCAATGTTCCAATTTTTTAAGGGATGCATGTAGCAGTTTTTTTTTATTCCCCCTTCTCACTTCACAGTCTAAAACTGGGCTGCGGAAAGCAACACTGATTCACAAGAATTTGCTTATTTTTCTAACATGACAGCTACAGTATTCGCAGGGAGTCCAAGGCTATGTACAGAGGAATAGATGAAAATTAAGTTATACTCACATACATACTTGTATATATATGCATAAAACTGAATTTGTCTATTCCTATGTATTATAGGTATCTATATCCATCTATCTGTATACATCTAGACATAGATAGACATGAGACTGACCCTGGTAGAAGACATAAGCAAGAACCCTACATGTCCTCCTTGGTCAGGTAAGCCCTTGGGAGAGGACAAATGCATGACACACACACACACACACACACACACACACACACACACACACACGAGATCTGCTCAGATATATGGAATATACAGGATTGATCAGAAAGTAGTTGCTTGCTGATGGGACTGCATCTAGGAGGACTAGCTACATAGAAATGCTCAAGAAAATTAATTTGAATCAATTAAAGGCAGCAATTCAAGTAGGCTAATAAAACTACATTCAACCTCTGCCAGAGCAAACTGTTCAGAATTAAGTGGCCTTGTAGAAAGTAAGTCTAGTTAAATTGAATTAAAGACACTTTAATTCTGAAGGACTTTTCAAACAGAAGTTTAATGAATTTTAATCCACTTTAAAAGGTAATTCAGATTAATTTTCCTGACTGTCTCTCTAGGGATGAGTCCAAATTTGCACAGGTCAAAGCCTGAAGTTCGTCTTAACTTCCACAGAATCGTAGAAATGTAGGGCTGGAAGGGTCTCTCGGTGTCATCTGGTTCAACCCCCTGGATGGAAGATGTCCAAACCATCCTATATAAATCCTCATCTAAGCTATTACCTGAACTACACAGGCAAACCTGTTACACAACCAAAAGGCACAGCATACTAACCTGCCATAGGTAAAACAGGGAGCCAAAATTATTTGGCCAGGTCCCCCTATCAAGAGGCAAAATCATTCAGGTCATGCATTTTCTGCCCCCTGAGGTCCACTCTGAATCAGACTGGGTCTTTATAAAGATGTTATAACAACTTCTTGGCCAGGTACCTCTACTAGTTTTGAAGGGACTACTTTTCAACAACTCTTAAATCCTTTCTTTTTGGTTTACTTAAAATATTACCATTGTAAATACCTTCTACCCCTTTCCATCAGTCCTTCAGCACCAACATATAGAGTGGGAGGGGGCAGCTGGCGCTAGACAAATGTATTATTTACTGAAGAAAAACATAACCAAACAGTATACAAGTGTCTCAAACATGCTTACAACAGCTTTCTACCGACAAGTTAGAAGTGCAGAGGGAGAGGGACTTGCCCAAAGCCACATGGGAAGTCATAACCAGATACAAGTTTTATTCCTGTATTTCTTGACCTTAACAGCTGCATTTTCTTCCATGTCAGAAACAAGGCAAAAGGCTTGCTTTATAGATATGTTTTATTTTTGAAAAGGCTGCAATCGGGCATCTTTTAGCCACGGACACCTATACTGCCACAGTCAATGCTGAATGAAAATATGAACGTCATCCCAAACGCGATCAGCAGCCCAGCTCACGCTGAGGTTAATAGGAGAATTGGCACGTGGCCAATTCTCGTGGGGGGAAAAAAAAAAAGACAGCGGCTTAAACAAAAATAGAAAATGTGTTACCTTTGTACTGAAATGTGAATGTAAAAGTTATACGAGAAAAAATGTACCGGCTCAAAAAATGAATGCGTTACCTTCCTGAAACTACCAGCGTCCCGTCATCCAGCAAATACTCCTGCACGTTCTGTGGCAGCGGAAGAACGGCGCTGCGGAGAAGCAAGACGTTTAGCGCCGTGAGCCTTACTGCCATAAACTGCGCTCCCACAACGTTTTGTGCTGCCCGCCCGCCCGCCCGCAAGGTGGCCACAATCCCCCTTGTCCCTTCCCAGCCCACCGCCAAAATACCCTGCTTCCTATGACATGTGGACGGGGACAACAAGTGTAAAATGCGCACTGCCCCGGAGGGGAGGGGAGGGGATGGGGGCGGCTTGCTACTCTCCCGCGCCGGCCCTTTGGGGGAGGGTGTTCCCAGCCACCCCTGCGCTCGCGGGGGAAGGGGAAGGGGAAGGGGAAGAGTCCGCTGCCCCAGCCGCACCTGCGGATGGTGAGGGCGCGGAAGCGCGGGTACCAGGCCGAGAACTGGCAGTGCAGCACTTGCTCCTTCTTCATCCCGCCCCGGAACGCGCCACGCAGACGCCAGCCGCTCTCCGCCAATCGTGGGCGGCGCTGCGGGGCGACCCGGAAGCGAAACCAGGGGTAAGGGCAGAGGTCGTGCGAGCTAGCCGGCGAGCGAGCGAGGGGCGGGGCGCGCGGCGTCGCGGGCAGCCAATCACCGGCTGCGTTTGGTGACCCCCGTCGGGGCATAGGGCAAAGGTGAGCGGGCGTTCTTAAGAGTCCTTTTGGCCCTCGTCTCGTCTCCTCTTTCCCCCTGGGTGGTGGTGGGAGCGCGCAGAGGAGGGAGAAACAACACAGGCCCAGGGGAGCCATCCTTCCCCTTTGCTGGTGAGGCCACGTCTGCAGTCCTGCGTCCAGTTTTGGACCCTCCACTATAGAAAGGACGTGGACACATTGGAGAGAGTCTGGGAGGGGGTGACCAAAACGGTTGTGGGGCTGGGGGACAGGGCCGGTGAGGAGAGGCCGAGCGAACTGGGCGGATGGAGTCTGGCGAGGGGGTTTGATGTAAACGAGTCTCCTTTCTCCGGCTCCTGCGTACGTGTGAGCGAGTACTAAACGACAAGCACGATAACCAGAGCGACTATATGGTCGTGTTGCCGGATGGTTTTTCGGTGGCGCTGACTGTGCGGTGCTACTCATTACTGTTATGCAGCACTGTCGCGTGTCATGCTTCCTGTCACGCGACACTACTGCGCAGTCGGCATCTCGTGTAGACGTGGCCATCGTTTCCTAAAATTTGCGGCTGTCTCATTGAGACAAACTCGCCCAAATTCTCTTGCATGTTGGCTGGCAAAAATGATGATGATAACCACAATATGCTGGAATAAACTCGGTCCAGTTATCCAGTACAGCCAACGCCAGCTTTGTTTCGACTCAGCTGTCTATGCCTTTCTTGGCTTATACTCTGCTGGGCAGCTGCTAGGGCAGAAACTACAGGTTTTTCCTCATAATCTGGCGGTCCTTGATGTCTTTTCATTCTTACTGTGATTCATTTCATGGTCTGTCTCCTGGAGTGTACGTTAGCTCAGGATTTTCAGTTTAGTTGCTTCTTTGCCTCACCAATAAGGTCTATAGCTTTGCAAATGAGATTTAACTTGTGCTGCTGTCTGTTTCTATCTGCAAAGTCAAATGCATTGCTGCAGTGGCTGTAGGTCAACGGATTAGAGGGAGAGTTAGGGTCTGGAGGATAGTTTCATCTAACATACATGTGTTGAAGCATTATACACTACATTTCACGCACGAATAAAGTTCATGATGGTGTCCATTTACAGCATGATTTGAAAGAGCCCCTCACATAATGAGAAACCTAGTTGTGTTGTTTAATCCCATTCCTTTTTTAGAATGATGTACTTGAGCAGTTGCTTAAATCTGGTTAATGTCAAGTGGAAAACATAGCTGGGATCAGGTCATGCCTTCAAAAACTGATTTAGGGAAGCTAATCCATGCTTTTAGAGAGAGTATTATAATACCCTTGTAGTAGGGCTACCCTATAAGTTGATTTATTGACTCCAGTTGGTTCAAGATTGCAGTGGATGGATGCATTGAGAAATGATTTTCAGATCATTGGAGTTTGTCTTCAAGAGAAGTTGCATGAAAATTAAACCATGGATGTAAATGGCTAAACTCCATCAAGTCTGAATTTGGCCCCTGAAGGGGTAAGAGGAGTAGCTGGAAAGAAATGCATATAATATCCTTTAATAATATTAAATGTAAGAGTGTTTGCATCAGTGATTTAGGCTGAGAACCTAAGAGAAACCTGTATGCATTGGTTAATATTAACATTGCACAGCTTACTATTAAAGCATTACTCTAATGACGGTCCACCAATCTTGACACCAATGATCTGATTTCAAGAGATTTCCCTTTTATCTCTTTTGTGTTTAAATGATGCAGGACTGAGTGTTGTTCTGGGTTATACCACATCAAGTGATAGAAGAGAGCATCTGTCTTCAGGATAAGGTACATCCTCACATCTGGGATAAAAGTTCAGTGGTGGTCTTTACGCTACAGTTACAAACCAGTTACAGTTACTTATTTTCAGCTGCAGTTTATTTTGTTTATGGTCTGACCTGTCATGTTAATCTCAAAGCATGACTAACATGAGTGTAAAAGTTAACCTTCAGTTAACCAAGGGATATTTCAGTTCTACCACCAGAAATTCTCTTAATGTTCTCTGAATGTGAGTCATGGAGCTTGTGCACCAACTAGTGGAAAAGATCAAAATTACAGAAGATGAGGTGCTATGGGATGGATCTCTTTCTCCTTCTGAAGCTGTGAAGCAAGAGAAAGTAGTTTTGTTTATTTTTAGGCTCATGAACCGATCAAGCTGATTTTTTTTTTGGTTTATTTAAACTTCATGGCAAGTTTTCCTTGTATCTTTCCTTCAGGTGACAGTAGTTGGTTTGAAAGTGCAATATTTTAGGCTAGAGTGAGGTTACCAGTGGAGTTCTTCAAGGATCACCCTTCTGACTGGTCTTTCTATAATATTTTTGCTAGTAACTTTCTCTTAAAAATAAGTGTGCTAATGAAGATGACATAAAATTATGAGGCAGTATCACTAGAATGGTGGATCAGTATCATGCCAGGAAGAATTTGTTGATCTTGAGAACTGAAGTAATTGAGATGGAATTAAATTTAATAGTCAGGAGTACAAGCTCATGCACTCAGAGAATTTCTGCTCTAACTGTGGGCATATCTATTTGAAACAAGGAGGGAAAGCCTGGAACATGTTAGTCAATCACAGGATGACTACAGGCTACCAATGTGATACAACTGTAAAAAAGATAAATGTGATGATAGGATGAATTGGGCAAGATATTTCAAGTAGATGGAAAGGTGGATTAATGTTGTAAAGCAGGGGTTTTCAACCTTTTTTTGTCAGGGCATCATTGGCGGCTGGCCGAGAAGCGGGGAGTTCTCTGGCAGCTGGCCGACAAGTGTGTGTGTGGGGCGGGGGGGTCCTCTGGTCAATGAGCAGGGGGCCCCCATACAGCACATGGCAGTGAAACCAGCAGTGCCTGCACTACTGCTGCGTACCCCCTGCAGCCTTCCAAAGTACCCCCAGGGGTATGTGTACCCCTGGTTGAAAACCCCTGTTGTAAAGGGAGTCATGGAACCTCATCTGGAATATTGTGTACATATTGTGTATTCCACATCTGGAATATTGTGTACAGTTTTGGTTACATGTTCAAAAAGATGTTGTCAAACTGACAGAGAATGATTAGTATGATGACTAAGGTGACAGAGACATCCTCTTACACGGTTTGTGTAGCCTGTAAACACAGTGGCTGAGAGGGAGATGTAGCTGCTGCTTGTCAATGCCAAGTTGTCAAGAAGGTCAGAATTCCATTGGGCACATTGGGCAAGTGTGATTAAGGCACCGCTGGCTTTGCAGCCAGTGGCACGCAAGAAAATGATGTGGCCAGGATAACATCCCATTGCCCTTGACGTCCCAGCTGAAAATACTGACTTGGGTTTTTTTGGCCATTGTGAGATGCTTGAACTGTTCCATCACTACCCCTCTTAAGTATTACATAGAGAAGAGCTATATAATAATAATAATTTGTATGGACATTTAAATTTAGGATTTGAAAAATAGGAGAAGACTTCTAATCCCTGAAGGAACGAATCTGAGGAAGGGCCTTCCATAACCATTTGCAGTCAAAAACACTAGCTTCAAGTTGGAGTGTAGGAGTGGGTTACCTATATTAACAGGGAAGAGGGACTAATGATCCAGCAAGTTCCTTCCAGCCCTGTGTTTCTGTGCATCTTTAAAGTCTGAGACGTTGTCAAGAAGGGTGTCCTGGCTTCATCCATCAGTCCTCGCATTTGCACAGCCCTCTTTGGACCTGAGAGCGAGAGCCTGGCCTGACCATGGATTGTAGGCACGGGCTTTTTATAAATAGTTGTGTTACAGTTAAAAACTGTTTCCTACGCAAAACAAATTACATCCCTTATCTTTGTAGAATTGTCCTGGGAGAGAGATGTTGTAAGGCATATAAAGACGAGAACTGAAAAATATACATGGAATGTGGTAAGAAAGTCAAAGATGTAATCAGGGCACTTTGCTTGCTCTCCTGCCACTGACATGGATCCCACGGGCAACAAATTCTGCAACAGACCATGCCCTTCCATAGCCACGCCCCCAACTTCCGGTAGCCCTTTTATAGACCAAAGTACCAGATGGAGTGTCTACACAGGCCAAATCCAGTCTCCAAGTCATGTTTGACAGCCCAATTGGTTTCATCTCTATCAGAGCTAAATAGCTCTCCTTCAGCTTGGGTGTCAAACACATCTGGCCTCAGACTGGATGAATCACCCAGGGCTGGTCCACAGGCTGGATCTGGAGCATGGAGCTGCATCATCTTACCTTGAGGATATTTGGCAGCAGCATTCATTGCCACAGCTCCTGGAGCTGCAGCAGTTGCAGCTCATTCCATTGCTAAATTTCAGGCCCCGTGGGCATTTCTGAGGGCCAAATGATGTGGCTCTGTTCTCTGGATAGGGCCCCTAGGGTTGGAAATCTGGCCCCAGGAGCCATGGCAATTAACACTGCCACTGCTCATCCCACCACCAAATTTCTGCCCTCCCCCCCTGCCGAGAAGCCGCGTGGGCCTGGTGGCATGGCTCCAAGAGTCAGATCTGGCCCACAGACTGTGTCTTTGACTTGCTTGCCCTCCAGTGTGTTTTTTTTCCGTGTGTTTTCCAATCTGGCTTTAAATGAGAATTCTACTACTAAACTGTAACTTAATAGCAAACCTGGGCTTCCTCTGAGTAGTATCTTCTACCCTGAACCACATATTTTGCTAACTGAAAGCACCAAATGCATTTTACTGCCTTGAACCTGGAATATCATTGATGAAAGTCTAGTGCAGTTCTTTATCCTGTCTAATAGCCACAACATCACTCCAATACTACCAAAATAAGGAGGCTATTCAAATTCACTGCTTATGATGGAAAAGCTAAACGAAAAAGCAGCCAGACTATAGAGAGACATTTGATTTTTTTTTTTTGCTCATCCCTGAAGAAGAATGTACTGCATTCCAGAGCTTAAGTCTATCTTGACCATACAGTTGATCAAATAAAAGATATCACCCACAGAAAACAATTTAAAGGATGAGCTTAGCTAAGCAGCATGACAGAATGTTAGAAAATGAATCATAGAAAATTAGGCTGGAAAGGACCTCGACCAATCATCTAGTCCAGCCACCTACTCAAAGCAGGGCCATCCCCAATTAGATCATCCCAGCCAAGGCTTTGTCTAGCCAGGTATTAAAACCTTGGCAGATAGAGATTCTACCCTGTCTCTGGGTAACATGCTCCAGGGCTTTACTACCCTCCTAGTGAGAGGTTTTTTCCTAATATCTAACCTAAACTTCCCTTGCTGCAACGTAAAACCATGGGTCCTTGTTCTGTCAGTGCCACCACTGAGAACAGTCCAGCTCCATCTTCTTTTGAACCCCGCTTCACATAGTTGAAGGCTGCTATCAAACCCCCCTCAGTCTTCTCTTCTCCAGACTAAATAAGACCAGATCCATCAGTCTTTTTTCAGAAGTTGTGGTCCCCAGTCCCCTAATCATTTTCTTTGCCCTCCGCTGGACCCTCTCCAATTTGTCTGCATCCTTTCTGTAGTGCAGGGGGAAGGGGGGTGCAAAACTGGACACAGTACTCCAGATGTGGCCTCACCAGTTGAATAGAGGGAAATAATCACTTCCCTGTATCTGCTGGCAACACCCCTACTAGTGCAGCCTGGTATGCTGTTAGCCTTCTTTGCAACAAGGGCACACAGTCCTTGTCTCCTAGGAAAGGTGCACATAACATGTAGTGCTATGGACTCAGAAATGTTACTTTGAAGCCTGGCTCTGGATTTGAGAGCTACCCAGTTGCCACAGCTGTAAATGAGTACCTAGTTATTCAGGCTGGGCAGTCAAAGGTGATTGGATGTGATTCTGATCCCATCACTCCTTTGCGTGTCATTAGCTGCATAAACTTGCATCCTCAGCTCTGGCTGACCTTTCTTTGACCTCATCTTTTGAGTAGGGGAGAGTCTGAATGACTGAATGCAATGAATTTGAGGATTTTTTTCTCTAGGTCTGATACCTTCTCCTAAACCATGTCTGTTTTCTCTTCAAATTCCTTTTGAGATTGCAGTTCTTTTCTTCACCCTGCTGGCACAACGTTTTGGTCTCCGGTCCAGCTCATGCTGTGACAACATCTTGCCATAGCCTTGCATTGAGGTCAAAATGGGGCATGGCAGCTAACATAAAGTCATAAGCCAACACTGATGGGAGGCATGACTGGGACACTTGGCCTATAAATCACCCAGAGTAGATCCTCCGCTGGTATAATTGTTCTAGCTCCTTTGCAGCCAGTGGAAGTTTGACAGTTCAAGCGAGTTGATGATGTAACCTGTAATTCCAGTTACACATGGAGTCACTTGCGTCATAGCTACACCCATGATATTTGTAAGACAGTGATTGGTTTTGACATCAAGTGATACTAAAAAGTCTTCGTCTGTCAGCTTGGAATACAGTGATAAACACTTTAACTTTACCTTGAAGGCAAATATTGACTCTGTTTTGTGTGGACTTTGTGCAGGTGAAAGACCATTATCCCTGAAAATGGAGAACAAAGCAAGCGTAGATCTTCCAAAAGCCACCAGAGAAACCATCCTTAAAAATGAGGTATAAAGTTTTACTTTTGGAACATTTGTATTGTATTTGTTATATAACATAGCATTTATTTAAGAGTTGTTAAGGATTGTTAGGAAATATGTCTCTTGAGAGTGAGAAAACATTAGACTCTGTGGCATGTTAGATGTGTGAAGGCAGTATGGTCTAAGGAGGTGACATGCAGATGGTGTGGCGTTTTTTTGTAAGCTTTTTATGTTTTTCTATATTAGCAGAATCAGAAGATGTCAAGTCTCATTTCCCTGGCTATAATGGTTCTGGTTCTGTGGGTATTGTAACATCTATGTGCTCTCTTACCTTAACTTAAGAGCTTCAGGGGTATTGGTATTTTAATAGGGAAATCTTTTCTTTAAAGTATCTGCTGGCCTTTAGAGTAAAATAGCATTTTAAAACCATTTCAAATAATTTCTCTGTCTGTTACAAGGCTTTCATTCTTGATTCTCATGATGTCATAATTTTATTAGATTTTTCATCACCAGAGTGTTTTCCAGGGTAGGCAGCCCTGCGAACTTAACAGGGAGGAAAACTGTTAAAGTATAAAGCAGGATTTTTTCTGTGGTTTTGCTTTATTTAAAAAAAACAAAAAAAAAACCCTCAAAAAAACTAGACACGAGCTTTTGAAAATTTCCTAGTCCTGCTTACTTTTTTTTAGACCATTCCTCTCCTCTTCCCCCTCAAGCAGTGTTGGAGGACTGCAAGCAGATCTAGCCTATTCCAGATTATCTGGTGCTCGCTGTGGCTTTCACAGACATCTTACACTTTACAGCATTGTTTCAGAGTTAAATTTAAAGCCTGTCTGCCTTTGGCCTTATAACGAAGCAGTCTGTAGTTTTGTTAAACTGTAGAGTCAGGTTCCTGCTGCTGTGGTGTCCCTAGCTGCTTAAAGGATGTTGCCACATTTACTAGAACAAAAACTATTTTTATTGACACTAGACCAGAGAAATGAAAACTAAAAGCTGATTCTAAAATGGGACACAGCTGGCAGAACACTGCAAAGCACCTTCAACAGGGCCCAGATGAGGGATTTGTCTTCCACAGCATAAAACTGTCTCTCAGGGCATGTCTGCCACCCCCCAGACGCTGTTAAGCTCAATGCCAAGAAACACCCCTCCACTTACGCCAGGTCAGCAGTGCCAAACCTGGATACAAAGCAGTGGAGCCACATCTCACTACTGCCTTCAGACAGGCCAGAGATGGAGAGCTCACCAGCTTTGGCAGGGAGCTTCATTCTTCATGTTCTGGGTTTGGCTCATACAAAAAGCAGCAGCTGGTGTGGCACACTTCTCAGCAGTGCTCTCAGAAGTGCTTTGGAAGTGGTATGGGCATACCCTCTGTCAGCTGGTGCAGTCAGATCACATCCCTAGCCAGATACGTGACCCCAGGGGCTGCTGTTCCTTCATAGGCAACATGGAGGTGTTGTGGTTCTCCCTTCCTGTGGCAAATACAGGAACATTACCTGGCTTTGGGATAAAGTCTGGAACACTTATAGTCTTGTGAATGATTATAATAATGTAGAGTGACCTACAACCTTATTAACTGGTCTCTTAGCTGCAGCTTTTGGTCCCTGTTACAAGAATGCCTTGTAAAATGTATGTTCTGTTGTGCTTTGTTACATTTGTCACACAGATGGCACCCCTTTCTAGAGTCTGATCCAGGTTAGATTGAAATATTTCTGCCCATCTCAGCCTTGCAAAGACCAGACCCATGCGCCCTGACTTATGCTACTCTTCCTTGTGCTGTTTAGCAATCACTGAGGTGGCTACTGGGGTAATGATTGCCAGCTGAGCTACCGTCTGCAACTTTGTTTGGCCATGATCAATATTCCAGGCCTCTTACCCTCTGCAGTGTTTAAAAAGAGTTGCTCAATCCTCATTAACTACAAGCTAATGTGCATTCCATTGCATAGGTGCATTTTCTGATCACACGCTGACCAATTGATCATGCCTCGGGCATACCAGTACCCACCTTGTTCTCGCATCCTACATTTTGTTACATCATTCATTGAATTTGTTTTGGTTTATTTTGTTACATTCCTGGTTATCTTGTTTGTTACCAAAACCAACAAGCACGGATTTACCA
Organism: Caiman crocodilus; assembly: GCA_030014935.1. Taxonomy (NCBI): domain Eukaryota; kingdom Metazoa; phylum Chordata; order Crocodylia; family Alligatoridae; genus Caiman; species Caiman crocodilus. The sequence goes on from JAGPOW010001296.1 coordinate 131,240,717, forward strand.
GTTCTTGGCCACTTCATTCTTGTAGGCAGCTTCAGGTCATTTTTTACAACTATTGTGTTATTCCAGGGTGACCTGTAAGGCCTGGTATGGATTGTTTCAGATATTGTCCAAGTTTTAATGAATGTCAGGTGTTGACCCTTTCTAATATCCTAACTAGGCCTAAGCCTCTGGCTTGACCAGTAGATACTCATAGCCAGCATGTGACATAAGCCTGTGTTTCCTACACCTCAGAAGCTGGTAAGTGCTAGAAACGTTTCCCTTTCTGCTACATTACTGTGACCACAAACCCATGTAAAAGCCCCTTGACAGCATCTAGCTCATTCTCCTATTCCTGCAGCATAAAAAGAAGGTAAAGCAGCCTTCCAAAAATTCATGAACCTAAAATACACTTGACCACCTTTTAACATAAGGATGGAAGAGCCACTGCTGTTTTGTTTACTTCTCAAAATAACAGATTTGTCCTCTATTGTCCATACAGCTGACATTGAATTCAGGTTAGGGCTGAAGTTAGCTTACAAGGACTTAGCTAACAGAGACCTGGCAGTTCAGTAACCAAGTCACCTCACTTCATAGATTCTAGATTCAACACCTTCTATGTAGTGAGGTGACTCGGTTACTGAACTGTTAAGTCCCTGTTAACTAAGTTTCTCTTTGCCCTGTGCTTGCATGTCTCTCCTAATCTTCTGCTGGCATCTGTGCCCTTCCTTGCCTTGTTTCCTTTCTTTCTCTTTCTCTAGTTTTTTTCCATGTACAGTTATGACTTCTGTGGCTGAATGTTCCTTTCTGCTCTCTGGACTGTATTAGAAGAACTTGGTGTGAAAACCAAATGAGTTGTTTTTGGCCTCTGGAGGTCCTTCCTCTTCCTCTTTCACCATAATTCCCTACTTCATCGAGGTCCTCTCCTCACTGCTTGTGAATCATCTGTTGCACTCAGTTGTGCCTGGCCGCTGGTGAGAAGCTCAAGTTACCTTCTGTTCCTATTTCAAGCTGTCTGAAAAAATGGACTTTTCGGCTAGGTACGGTAATGCTAATCTTTCAGCTTTCCACTTGTGCTGATGTTGAAATTTTATGTCTTCAAAGGAACAAAGAGATTTCCCCCCCCAGATGTCCATAGTGTCATCAGTTCAGTTTGTCTAACCAATAGCTGTTTATTTTAGGTAATTGCAGAAGGAAAATGGGTAAAGCTTGAAGAGACAACGTATGTTGACCGCTTGGGTAAAACCAGGTAAGTTTCTCTCTGTGACACTTTCAGATGCCTGCACTTCCAAGCTTTTCTGTATGAACCAACTGAAGATTGGTTGGCACTTCTAAGGCACTTAGAAACCCATTTCTTAACAGCCTGGGCCAAGTTCTTCCATCATGGAACTCTTTAGAAATTAGATGTTGCCGATGAAAAACTAGAACTACGGGAGGGGTCAAGCTTTAGAACAGACTATGTAGAGCAGTCCTGGGATCTCCGCACCTTGGTTTTTCAAGAGCAGGTTAGACAGATACTTGGCTGGGGTGCTTTATTAAGGGACAGCCTTCTCTTGAGCAGGGAGCCGAATGATGTCACTCTCAACTTTTCTTTCCTCTGTCCCTGTTTTCCTGCCTTTTGATGTATATCATAGCCTATAGGGTAAAGTGTAGCTTCTAAATTCTTTCAGTGCCATTCTTGTGCTTCTCTTGCTGTTGCAGCCATTTGCAAAAATCCCCTGCAGAACTGAGGCTGCAAAGTTTAAGGATGCAAATAGATTCCTTATAAAAGGTATCTTTTGGCTTCCCTGTTCATTCAAGAAAGGCTCCTCTTCTGTTGATGGTGATGTGCCTGATCCTCTGCAGGATCTTGCATACTGTTAGCATGTTCTTGCTTGCAAAGGGGTGCCCTTGTCTTCTCTACACCTCCCATGGATTCTTAGGCCTGTCCTGTTCCCTTTCTTTGTCGCATGAAGCTCTCCACTTTTAGTCCAGTTATGCTCACTGGAAATGCCAGTGCTGTCATATCTTCCTTCTTCCTAGTACATTGGCAACCTTACTGATTGCTCTGTACCAACAAAGCTCTGTTGGTTAAGAGTAGCCTTTAGAAGTGTTAGCAACTGAGGCCTTTATGGAAGGTTTATGTTTTTGCATTTGTCCTGTCCCTTGCTTTTCAGTTACAAGAGGCCTTAGCCATTTTTGGATTCAAGCCGCTAACTGACACGAGCAACTGACCTAAAAGGTCCTCAGCGTGACTAGATTTGTTGTCATATAATTGTAATGCATGAGTCAGAAAGAAAGCATGCTTGTATTCCTTGTTTTTCCCCAGAAGAATTAATCGACCTGTACAATTGGCACTCTCTTAACATATTGATTGCACTTTGTAAGAGTCACCATTTTAAATGCACTGGTCTGCTGCTTGACACTCCTGTGTCTGCTTCCCCATTTGTTAAATGGTCATAATGACACCTTCCCTTGTTTAAAAAAAGCCGTGGGATCTAGGTCTGAAAAAGCAGTACAGAAGAACTGTTGGTGATTTGTCTGAAGGAACTGGTAAAAATCTGTTGCCTGGCAAGCCTGTGCCTCCCTAACCAAAAGCAGAACAGTTGTGCTGGAAATCTTGCAGATGCTTTAAAGCAGTGGGAGCCAACCTTTTTTTTGGCAGGTGTCACAAATTAGCCCTGCACTCTTTCTCCCAGTGCTGCTCTGAACCCCTTTCCCTGCCCAGTCTGCTGCTCTGTTTCTGCTTCCTGCCCTATCTGCAGAGAAGACTGGCAGCACAGTGGCAGTCTGCCACGTGCCACGCACAGAGGTTGCTCGTTCCACTTGTGATGTGTGCCACAGGTTGGCCACTCCTGCTTCAAAGTGATCATTTAATGCAAGTGTACTCTTGTGCTGTTTTCACTATACATTGGCATGTTTGCTTTTGAATGGCAGCAGTGAAGCTGAATGAGGAGCACATGTTCTGTACATCTTCCATGTATTTTTACAGTTAACGCATCCCCTCTTTCTTTTTCTCTGTATTTTAACAGAATTTGGGAATGCATAAAACGTACCACCAGGAAAGAGGGCATGCCCGCTGATGGTATGGTACCAGATACCTTTGTGTCCACACTTAGCTTGTCTTGGTATGAAAGCTTTTTAATCTGCAGCTCCCACAATAAGAGGGTGCAGACTTATGTAAGCACCTGTTCAAAAATTAGTCACAGCATGAATAGTATAAATGGGGGTGCCAAAAATTATGTTTATGGATGGTATCTTAGTGGGTGAGACATCACACTGGGGACTGCTTAACAAGAGAAATCTGTAGTGCAGTACTTTTATTTTCCACCAATTATATAATACTGTGCCTTCTGTAGACAACAAGAAAAATCACTGAGCTGAAACACTGCTGAGTGTGTGCGAGTAACCAAAGCCTTGCAGATCTGCTGGCTCTGCTGACCATTAAATATCCGTTTAACACCATTACAGTATCCCTTTACAGGCTTCATACTAATGGTGGTCTACGGGCTGCTTTGGGAACCCTGGTTATCAATCTTAAATATACTAGTGCTGGAGGTCATGTACCAGAGTGCTTGACCACAGCGGCATAGTGCTTTACCACCTGTGCCCTGGAAAGAACAGAATCCTTCCATAACTCAGCTGGAAGGAGGTAGGGTGTTGCCACCCAGTATAGCCTGTAGACAGAGCTGGTGGAATAAGGCACATGCCTGAGAGGTGAAGAATATAAATTTGAATCTCTGTAGGCTCCCCACATTCTGAGCAAGAGAACTGACTTCTAGGCTGTTGCATAAAAGCATCATTTTCTCCTCTCCTAACCTGCTTTAAAAGGGATAGGGCACTTTGCTTGGTGTTCGAAGAAAAGATGCAGCCAAGGCATAGGATTTTGACTGGGGTGTGCCAATGCCCCGAATGGGATTTAAGCCCAGAGGTTCCTGGCTAGAGGGTCTTGCCCCTCTGCTCAGGGTCATATCAATAGTCATGTTTAGGGTCAAGAAGGAAGGATCAGTTAGGTTAGGTAATGGATTTGTATAGCTTGAATAAGGATGATCCTGCCTCAGGCAGGGGTTGGGAGTAGATGACCTCTGGAGATTCCTCTCCCCCTACTTTTCTAGGAGTCCCTGCAGGTGCCACATTCAGGAGATTCCAAGTGAGGGGAGGAACCTCCCTCTAGTCCTGAGAGAGACGATTTAACACACACCACTGCCCTCAGCAGTTCTGTGCTGGCTAGCTCCAGGCAGCTCTTTACCCCTGGAATCTGCTCTGAGGTGTCTGACTCTCTAGACAGACAGCTCAGTACCATCTTCAGATTCTGGACTTCACTTTGGGGGGAGTCTGGGCACTGCAGTCCTCAGGGCCTGATCCACTCAAAAGCTTTTTTTCCATCACTGTTTTCTTTTTGCTGGCAGGTGTTGCAGTTATAGCTGTATTGCAGAGAACGCTCCACTATGACTGCATCGTGTTAGTAAAACAATTCAGGCCTCCGATGGGAGGCTATTGCTTGGAGTTCCCTGCAGGTAGGCAACTGAACTGTTAAGATGAAATGCACAAAACTATGATGTGTAGTTTAGCTTGTCCACTTGCTTAAGGTTGCTAATATTAATGTGCTAGGTCCTTAACTTAGAGGCTGGTGGTGCTTCCTATGTTAGAATCTCTTATATGGGGAAGTATGCATATTGGGAAATCCAGAATGCAAGGTGAGAACAATCTGACTTGCTTTGTAGAATCCTTCCAACTCCTTGTTGTTGCCTTTTCTTTCCCTTTTTGCCCTCTGAAAAAGCAGACACCTTTGAGCTTGGTATGAATGTCCTGGCCTTGAGGGATCTCTCTACCTTGTACAGTAGTTGCATACTCCAGTCCATCCAACACAGAAAGTCAGGAGTCCTGTGTTCTTGTTCTGCATCTAATATGGGGCTGCCTGTGATCTTTTCCCCCTCCTAGTTACTCGGTTTCTTCATCTAAAAAGAGAAATAAATGACTCTCCTTTTCTTTGTAAAGCTCAGTTATCTCTAAGGATGGTCACTGTCATGTGAGAGAACAGTTATAATTCCTTAGTTTTTATTCATGAATTATTTACAGGCCTTATTGATGAAAATGAAAGTCCAGAAAGTGCTGCCCTGCGGGAGTTGGAGGAGGAAACAGGATACAAAGGGGAGGTCACTGAATGTTCTCCAGGTCTGTAGGCTTTGACTGACTGACTCAGAAATAACCCTAGCCCTCTTCATGAGCACAGTACCCAGTAGCTGCAATGGATCTACAAAGGTCCCACTGTTCAGGGTGGAAAGGTCAAAGAGGTGGCCTGCATACCTACAGCACCACTGGGAAATTTGGGCTCTAGATGCAGTTCTTAAGGCTGTGACTGTAGATCCATTGGCTCAAACCTCTATGCATTGGGCTGTAGGGGAGAACTTTTCTTTTTAAGAAGAACCCTTGCATGAAACCCATCTACTCAGGTTCTGATGTGGCACTCAGCACACACAGTTTGATAGGCTTGTTTTGGAATCTGACCGAAGATTGGCATATATTCATTAAAAGGTCAAAATATCTGGGCTTAAGTTGAATTTTTCCCACAAAACCATCCAGTGAATGAAGAACAGCTGTGTAATGCAGCCTCTGAAGATGGGAACACCCTTGCCCCAGCTGGGCAGTGGTAGCTGAGCCCAGGTTTTTGACAAATGATTTGTAACAAAAAGGAAGAAGGAGGTGTTAATATAAAATGCATCCAGCCATCCTTGATAGCCTGCCTCTGTTTTTGGGTTTTCCATAATTCCTTTGGCAGATAAGCTTGGAATCCACAGTTGAAAAACAGAGTGAATTGCTCAGGAAAATTTGGGGGTGGATTTTGGATTCTGGTTTTGAACCTATAGCCGTGTTAAGGTCATCGTGTGCTTTCAGTGAGTCGTGCAAAATTTATACAGAGTTGAAAAGTGTGCGTGTAGCTAATGGCAGATTTGGCTTTCCGTATTTCTTTGCTGAGAGCCTAGCTAGTATTTGTCATGGAAGTAGAAGCAATAAAACAAATTCATGTGCTGAAAACTCTCAGCATGTGAATCAGACTCCTGATTTGAAAAGGGTCTGTGTAAATGAGAATGCACAGTTGTGAGAAGAATCGCTTGTAGGAACAATATATAGGAATCTTTTTCTCTTGGCTTTGTGATGCTGGTTGATGAAATGGGATGAGGTGATGACCTGATAAATAAGTTCTATTAGAACACACAGAACAGAGTGAAAATCTTTGTAAAAATGTCTAGGAGTCTGGGCTCTTGTTTATCAAAATGAATGTGTAATTTGGCTTTCTAGTTCTTTGTTTGGACCCGGGTTTGACAAACTGCACGACGTACCTTGTGAATGTGGCCATTAATGGAGATGACTCTCAGAATGTAAGGCCCAAGCAAAAGCCTGGTGAGTCTTGCTCCGCGTACAGTACTTCACTGCTGTCTCATTAGATGCCAACATCCCCTAAATGTGCTATGAAAGTGTTGAATAGTTAACAGTACAGGATTCTAATTAATGATGCCACTGAAATCTGTTAAATCTCCACGACTTCAGAATGAGCTCCTTAAAGGCTGCCCTAGGACCTGTTAGAGTTAGTGGAAGCTCTCTCACTGACCAGTGGAAGGTGCATCAGGCACTAAAGGCTAGATCTGCAATGGGGACTTGGGCATCACTGTGTTCAGTGTTGCAGTGTCCGATTTCTACCTGCTCAACCTCCTAGAGGATTTTGCAGCATTGACAGGAAGGGTCTAGGCTCCCTGTGCCATTCACAGAGAAAGTTGCACACAACAGGATTCATGAAGGCCAGCACAGGCTGAGTTGCCTAAGCCAGCCGATAGGAAATACTGCAGGGAGGGGTATGTCTGAAATGCTATCCCTTTCTACACTTTAATTGTCTTACACTGGGATTCAGGGAAGCACCTTCTGCTCATCACAGTTCACAGCCCTAGAGCTTTTCCTGCAACTAGGAATGGAAGCCTTTTCTTCAGACCACGGTGTATTGCCCTGCTTTTCTTTAATGACTGGATAGGAGCAGGCACTTAAGATCTGGGAGGGTCATGTTTAGTTCTTTCCTCTCTCTTGGGTAAAATCTTAGGAAAGAAGGAAAGGAAGGGACCTGCTCTGGCTGAGGGGATTTGAATTCTTGTCTCTTGCCACCTCAGAGCATATCTTTACCATGAGACGGTAGAGTATTGCATGGGAAAGAGAGACGTTTATAAGCTGTCCTATTAAAGCTCCACTTTGCATGGAAAACTCAAATATTCACTGAACCAGGAAGAAAGCACAAGTGAGCTCCTGTAGACTAGCATAGGCTGTTATGGGCAGCGTCTAGGCAGGTCATCACAGGATTTGGTGAACCTTGTTGAACTGATCAGTTTTACTTTTGCTGCTGGCTATGGCCAGCAACCCACTTGCCTCTGCTACAGCCAGGCTAGTAGATAATACCTGGAGGACACCCCAGGCTTGTTAGCAATGCAAAACAAGCAAAGGAAGTTAAACAAATAAGTTAACACTTAGCTGTCATCCAGTAGCTCTTCTAGGCTTCACCCCCTGGCTGCCTCTCGTCTTTCAGACGCTTTGCAGAGCACTGCAGGCTTGTGCAACAAAGCAAGTGAGCAAGCAAACAGAGAAGAGCCCTGCTCCAGGCTCTCCAGGTGGCTGCTTAACCCCTAACAACTCCAGGCTCCTGGCAGCCTGCTCCCTTGAGGCTGCTTTCAGTGTCTTTTATCCTTTGTACTCTGGGCTCACATGGATCCTCTCTCACTCCCTACACCTGTGTCAGCTCCCTTGCTGCAGGGCTCACTACGTTCCAGGACCTGGTTCCCCAGCCTCCAGTGAGTTTTCCCAGGTCTGGGGTGGGTGTGCTGAGATGCTTCTGGGGTGTGGGGTTGTTCAGACTCCTCTGACCCCCTAGTAACAGGGTAGGGCTCTGTTACCACCAGTAGTTAGGGCAATCCCTTGGAAAAGAGGAGACTGGACTTCCAGCTCCTTTTTCACTGAGTTACTATGTTAATACTGTTTTCTTCTTTTACTTGCAGAGGAGGGAGGTATGTTGCTCATTTAACTTTGCAGCAGCTCGGAGCACAGCTAAGTATGCTTCTCACATTCCATTATATTTACAAATAATGCTCACATTGCGAACTCTCATCTCTGGTCAGCAGCAGTTTCTGGGCATCACCATCTACACAGTGACACTGTATGAACTTGTTTGACTTCAGTGGGCTTTGGAATAGGCTTGATGTTTTGAAACAGTTGTTGACCTAGGTTTAAGGGTATATCTATATCCTTAAACCTATATATTATTAACCTAATGTTCAAGCCAGTTTTTATATTGCTTTGAAGCATAAATATGTATGAGAGAAGGAGAGGAAGAATTCAACTGATGTGTCATAGTGTCCATGATACCTCTAAACCCAATAGCTCAGCTCGTGTGAATCACTGTAGCTCCACTAACATGTAGATCTGGTCCCTAGCCTGACATTTGGGGGGTTAACCCACAAACATTGATAAGAAAATAAACAAGCCTTCCTTAAACATGTTGACCAAAACTGCTTGAAAGCAACAAGAAATAAACTCTCATTTCTCTTATGGGTTGCATTATACCTTCTCTGTCCTTGGAGTCAAAGGCACATCAGGATCTATTACTAAACAAGCCATCCAGACCTAGGCATATCAGTCCTTTTAGCAGTGGAGTATTTGACCACGTTGCAGGGGAAGAATAGTCTTTGCCCTGCTCCGCTATCAGCTCTTACAGTTGCCACCATTCTCCTGTTTGGCTGTGTGGTTGTCTTGCAGTTTCCTCTCAAAACTAATTTCTGACTTTCCTCTGATTTTTTGCCTGTGTTTAAATCACACTGGCAAGTCCAGGTGCTTGGATTATTACTATACTAATAGTTTCTTGGAGAAGATTAATTTGAATATAGCTTCTTGCCTGTATCTTATTTTAGTTCAAAAACCTAAGAATGAGACTTCCCTTTAGATCAAACTTTCTGCTGTTTTTGACAGAAAAAAGGTACTGTATTAGTAATCTGATTTGGTTTGTCTTCCTCCTTAGAATTTGTGGAAGTGGTCTCACTACCAAAAAATGATCTACTGCAAAGAATTGAGGGTAAGAGCTCCTATTTTGTGGCACTTTAAGCAAATTCATAAAGCATATTGAACATTCTTTAGCTACTCTTTTCACATAGTGCAAGTCAACTGACAGCTGAGTTTGCTGTACTTCAGTTACCACAGGGATCTTTCACCCTTACAGACTTCCTGTCTTCTAAACCCACCATCTGCTTGTTCGGTTTTGGAAGGATTTGGAGTAACTGTGCATTATTAGCCTTCTATACTTGGTGTCAAACTTTGTGTAAGGGAGTGGATAACATTATCTAACTGAATCAAGGATGTATAAGCTTTCATAGGCAAAAGCTCACTGCTAGCATTGAATGAAGCAAGCTCTCACATCTCTGATTCAGTCTACAGGATATTTTCGGTTTAACTTCAGACTAACATAACTAACTACCTCTTTATAGTTTGTCTAGCTTCAGTTGGGTGGGAATAGCTTTTAATGCAGGGTCACTTCGGATAGCTTTAAACTGAGCAGCTTCCTATAGCAGAGCGGCTACTTAGTTCTGTGTTTTTGGACTTTATTCTTAATATTCGAGCCAGTTTTTATATTGGTTTGAAGCATAAAGGGTAAACTTTAATATGTTGCTGCTAAAGTTTTAGATAACCATGCATTTTAGGATCCAACTGCCTATAATTTAAGAAGGATATCATTATAGTAGAAATATGGCAGCTTCCTTGATGGACTTGCCTTCCATTTGTGTTGAATCCAGGAGGCTGAAGTATCTTCTTACTTACCATATTTTGCAAATCTGTGAGGCTTCTGTACTTCTTATGAATGGACTGAACTTGTATCTTTCACTGTTTGTTTTATGTGTATTTCTGGCATTCTTACTCTTTTGCAGAGCTAAAAGCAGAAGAGCACATTGTAGTGGATGCCAGACTTTATAGCTATGCCTTGGCACTGAAACATGCAACAGAAAAGCCTTTCGAAGTGCCTTTTATGAAGTTCTAATGCTGTGTGGTACAAGACCTCCTTGAAAACTTGGATGGGATTCAAGTGATCAGGGTAGATTTAGAAGTAGTACTTCATACTAGAAAAGCCCTATAGACCTGTATACAGATGCACAACTATATTTCAGGCTATAGTTTCTACAAATACTTTTAGCTAGAGTTGGGCACTGAAGAAGTCAGTTGTTACATAACACATGAACTCTGGTCAATGGAATCTTGTTGTTTCTAGAATTAAAAAAAATCATGTCTCTTAAGTTGTCTGAATAGATTGTTTTTTCTTGCTTCCTTCAGCAGTACATTTAAAACACTTTCTGTCCCAATATATTTCACAGAAGTATGCTGAAACGATACACAGACATAATCCCATCACAGAAATATGACCACTTCTGTGGTAGAACAGTGTAGCAGACATCCTACTTGAAGGTTGTGTATTGAATTCAAGTAGACAGAATGCAGGAGGTTGAAACCCTGTAAAGCAACATTTTGAAAGGAGACAGATTGTATGAAAAGTGCCAGAGATCAAGGCCTTTATTTTACATCCTTGACAAAGATGTCAAAGCTATTAGTGATTTGGCTGTCCAGCATAACACTTTAGAAGAGGGTGACCATCACGTGCCATCAGCCTGTTAAAGGGGCTAAGTCTGACACCCAAAAAATCATAGTTAGCTTTGAAAATCCAACCTGTGTCAAATCAAAGTCTTGATTTCTTCTTGTTCTGCGATCAGAGGGGATTTTTCACATTGCTAATGCTTTTGGTTTGTCCTGACACAGTCATAAGTTGGTATGTGAGGGGTGGGCAAAAGGGCAAATCTGGCCAGCAGCCTCTGCCCATGTTGCTGTGGCCAGTTTCCGTGGAGACCCCAGCAGCAGCGGGGCTAGGGTCTCCATGGTGACCAGCCCCAGCAGTGCTGGCAGGACACAGCTGGACAGGGAGCCAGGATCTAGCAGTGGTGACAGCATGGTCTAAGAGCCAGAGGTGACAGATCTGCTGCCTACACAGCCCGGGCAGAGGCATGTAGGCAGTGGATCATGGCTCTGCCCTGGATCTGGACCACACTGTCACCACTGCAAGATCCCAGCCCTGGAGCAGCCCCCCACTCAGCCGAGCACCATCAGCACTGCTGTGGCTGGTCTCCTTGGAAGCCCTGGCGCCATGCTGTCATGGCCCCCCTGCTGCTGAGGTCTCAATGGAAACTGGCCACAGCAATGCAGGCAGGGACTGCTGGGAAGCAAAGTCTGCTGCGGGCCCAATCCAGCCCATGGGCCAGGCTTAGTTGCACACGCCAGCAGCAGGCACTTTGGCAGGTTTGCTTTGAGAAGGGGATATGGCTGCGGGTTACAGTGATAAGACATAGTGGTGTAGGATCAGAATTCAATGGCTTTGAATATTCCTCATCTACTAGATGCAGATTCTTCCTTAGCTAATTTCTGGGGCCTTGGATATAACTGACTCACCAGGCACAGTGCTGTCCTCTGTTTCCATAGGGCTTAGAAAATTAAAATGATGGCATTTTCCACTGAGGTGAAATAGCAACATGAAGCAATCTAACAAGTCCGTGGAAGACTAGTACAATAGATCATAACATAGTAGGTAGCAATTAACGGCACAAGCAGTTTCCATCATGGAATGATGTAATTTTTTCAATAAGACTCATAAAAATAAAGGAATTTAGGAAGCTAAAGTCAGTTATGCAATGATGGGATGATTCTGCACAAAAACTTAAAACAGAATTCAAGCCTTCAGAGAAAAAAAGGGTGTATTCATTCTCTTCTGCTACTACTTCTTGTCTGACAACTTCTTGTGGTTTAGGGAAGAGTCCCAAGTCTGGATCAAAACCAAGCTGAACTTTTAGGTGACTTCAGCTGTAACTGATGTTGGTCCATACAGCTATGAAATGTATTCACTTGGAAAAGTCCTAGTTTATCCAACTTCCTTTTAGTTCATCCTTTTTATTTTTAAGAAGGTAAATATACTAAAAGCAGCGAGGCAGGGAAGTCCAACTAAAGAGCACAAGGACCTGAATGTTCTGGGGTTTGAAACTTTTTTGTGCCAGAAGTGCACAAACAGTTAACATTCCTCTTTGGGAAGTAAACTTTAGTTATAAAGAATCTAGGCCTAACGCTTAGAAAAGGGTAGTGGGAATAAGCAGGCAGTTTACAAGGAATGAAAGAAACTCTGATCAGCAAGAAGTCCAAGACCTAAAGAAAATAGGACCACTATGCAATGAGGGGTGGAGTAAAGAATTGAGGTATGGTCCAAAAAAACCAAACAAATGCTTTGGCTTAGTGTTTTTCTTGTTTTGGTTAGTTTTTTTTAAATAGGGATGTTAAACATGGGAGAAAAACATGACTAACAGGAAGGAACATATTCACATGAAAGCGACCACATTCAGTGTCAAAATAGGGGCTCAAACGTGCTCAAGTCTGGAGGACAAAATAATCTTTATCCCAGAATACTAATAGTAGGAATACCATCTGACTGAAACAAAAAACAACCAACCCCAAACAAGACACTGTACCTATATATTTAAAAAAATTAAAAATGGGAAGAAAGTTTTCCAGGCAACTTCATACAAATTAGTCTGATTTTAGTATGCAGGATTATTTTAGTCTTCAGAAATAAAAAGATAAAATTCTACTGGAAGTATACTAATAAAGATTTTCTTATCCGAAAGCATAAGAAAATTATAATTTCTTGGCATAATTGGTCAATATTGATCCAATAACTGATTTACAGAAATGCAGCCAGGCAGTGTGGAGCGCAGTGCCCTGCAGGTAAAGCTGGAGGGGAAGAGGTGTGCGGGGGCAGATCAAAGCCCCTGCCCCTCTCCCTCACTGCGGGGGCCGAGGGCACTGCCTAGCCAGGGTGGTGAATGGGACCCTGGGGCTGGGGTGGGGAACGGGCAGGTTCAGGCTGCTTGCTGCGAGCTTGGGGGTCTCTGCCCTGCTGCCTTTGCCCTGGGAACCACATGCTGACTGCATGTTCCCTGTCCACCCAGCGGCAAGAGGCACAATTCACCACCACTGCCAGGTGGACAGGACACGTGACCAGTGTGTGGCTCCTAGGGCAAAGGCAGCAGGGCAAAGAGACCCGAGCCTGCAGTGAGCAGCCCGCATCCGCCCAAGCCCCGTGCACAAATCCAGGGAGACATGTCCCTCATGCTGCTTGGGGGTGCATGCAGTGATGGAGAGCCACCTACCCTCCCCTCCCCTCCCCCACCCCCCTGGAAGAGCAGCCTATGGCTCCATTCTGCTCCCCACCCCAGCCCTGGGTCCCACTTACCGCCCTAGATGGGCAGCTTCACTGTCCTATCCCACTTCCCCACCACTGAGGGGCCTCAGTCTGCGCCCCCCCCTGCAGAGCACTACTCTCGCCATCGTCCAGCTGCATTCCTGGCCGCATGGCATGCTGCAGCTGCACACATGCACGCAGCATCTGGGGCCCCATCTAGAAGCAACATTATACTTACCAGTACATTACCAGCTATACCGGCCAAAAAAAGCCAATGGCCAAAAATGTTAATTTTCCGTTTATCCTTTAATGACATTTGCACAAAATAGGTATGCTTGTGAAATCTGCTGATGACAAAGCTGGAAGGCCTTATCCAAATGGCAGAGGATAAAAATAAAATGGGGAAAATAATTGAACAATCTTGAACTAGAGTAGTAGAAAGGAGATGAAATGCAACAGCACAAAAGATTCAAAGCCCTGTATTTGGAAATAACAAGAGTAAAAATTCTCATTGTTAACTGGGGACTCAACAACTGGAAGCAAAGAGAAAGGGAGAATAAGGGCCTTGACTGTATTGACCTGTGGGGGCTCAATCCCTCCAGGATAAATCCTACACACTGGTTGGACTGCAGGTGTGAGCCGGCTCAACTCCACATGCTGGACCTGGCTGCAGTGACCACGTGTTAGCACAATCCGGCTTCTGGGGTCATGTCATCTGAGCTGGGGTGTTCCACATGGGCTTGAAAATTTGGTGGCAGGAGACCAGTAGCAGTATTAATTGCTGGTGCATTGGGAGTAATTAATGCTGTTACTATTCCCCTGCTACCGGATGTGACCGTGAGACAGCCCCGCAGGCCAGGGGTTGAGCACCACTGTATTAGTCCGTCACAGGATGACTATGAGCTATCAGTGTGATCTAGCTGAAAAAGGAAAGGTGATACTATGATCCATCATACAAGGAATTCCCAAAAGAGGAACAAAGCATGAACACTACTGTAGCCAAGTGCTAGTAAGACCTGACCTGACCTGACCACAGTAAAATTCTGGTCACCCATATTGAAAGAAGATTAAACTGAAACAAATAGAGAACCTCAGTCAGGATGATGATCAGAGGAACACAGAAGCTATCGTAACAGACCAGGGCCAAAAGGACAATGATTACACCTCAATACATGTATATAAAGCAGACACAAGAGAGGGATAAGAACAGTTTAAGCCAAATGACAAAGAACAAATGGATATAATCTGGCCATGAATAAGCTTAGAGTGGAAATGAGAAGATTTCTAACTAGTCGAGGAACTAGAACAGCCTGCCAGTAGGGTAAGGATTGAAGATCCACACATCTACAGTATTTAGTTGAATTCAAGATTCCCTCAGCAAGGTTGGTGGGGGAGAAAGGGGGGATGGGTGCAGGATGCGGCTTTGATGCCCAGGTAAGGGCCAGTCAGAGCCACAGCATCTGCTTCCCTTCCCCTCCAACCCTCCCCTTTCCCCACCTCAGCAGCCTCTGTCCTCTTCCCTCCTTTCCCCAGCTCCAGCTCTCTTCTCTCTCAGGGCACATGGAGGCCCTGCCCAGCCGATCAGCGGCAGCACAACTCTGGCCACAGGATGCTGCCGTGTGGCTGCGAGGGAATGGAGCTGGAGCACAACATGGCAGCAGGTGGGGCGGGAAGGGAGCAGAGGCTCGCCAGTTGGGGCAGGCAGCAGGGGGAAGAAAGGGGTGGGGAAGAAGGCAAGGAAGCCACCTGCTCCCTGCCAGCGCTTTGAGGAAGGGGACACAATTTCAGACAATTTTCCAATAATTACATTCTATACATGAGAAATTTTGACAAAAAATTAAAATTTTTCCATATACAGAATCTAATTATGGGGGGTCATCTAAAATTCAGAATCATCTTGGATTCAGGTAAATATGCTGATTGCTTTCTCCAGAGCCCTTGATCGCTTTATGAAGTAGATATACAACATGATTGCTCATAACAAGGAAGCTAGACTGAACCCAACCTCCCATCCCATCCTATGCTCCTAATAATGAATTCACAACTTTTCTGGTGGTGCATAAGTTTTAGACGAACAAAAACATTTGTTCATTTTCCTGCCCGTGGCAGGGGATCTCCTGCCCACTGCAAAGGACCGGACTTGATGATGGCACAGGTCCCGTCCAGTTCTATGATTCTGTTTAGCCACTATCAGGTCATTTGGGGGAGAGGCTGTTTTCAAAAAGATAAATAACCTTGCACAGAGAAGACATGGAACGAGTTTAATTAAATAAGTTTATTGTCCAATGTTTACACTCGTTACACTGCCGCTGCCAAAGGCAACAACATAAATAAGTCTGCAGCAGAAACTGCTCATTTCCCCACTATGAACACTGCTTTAGGAACCAGGCCTCTTTTTTCAGAATCACAAAAGCAAAGTGGACATGACGTTTCAGTGGCACAGTCTGCACAAGTACTGGTTAAAAATAAACAAAACGTTTGGGCCAACCTGGTGACACGACAGCACCTACCGTGCTGCCACGTAGGAAGCTCAAGCCAGGAACCGAAGTGCTCTGGACCTTGCACATACAGCACTCCTCCGCAGAACCGGTTCACAGGTGAGATGAGTATCAGTCTCTGGTAAAATATTTGTCCACCTTCATGGTGAGGAGAAAGGTGCCCAGGTGAAGACACCGCAAAAAAACAAGGAGGGCTGAGCACAGTGATGGGGAAATGCACATTAAAAAAGTACAAAAAGGAATTCATGTAAAATATAGATTATATATAAATTCTTTCAAGAACTTATTTAATAAGCTCATGAACACTGGCACATGGCAATCTGAACTCAGGGGACATTTTTTCCTACTAAAAACAGGGAAAGAAATCTTAATGCCGTGTGCAAAAAAATGTTCACCAATCTCGGACTGATACATTTTACCATCTCACTGTAGTGTTTGAACAGCAAGGTAGACGCATTGGTTTCCAGCATTACAGGCAACACTAGAGATACTGAAACGAGATAATGTAAACTTTTCTCTTAAGGCAGCTGGTACTGATGCTGCACGCAGGCATTGCTCGATGCCCATTACGATAACGGGACATTCAGCACTTTAAAACAAGGGGGGAAAACAGCATTATTGGACTAAATGATGCATGTTGTCAAAATACTCCCTTTCACACGGCCCGCTACGTGTTGGGACATTTAGAAAAATAAAGCGCCCACTCCACCAACTTCAGCCTGCTCTTTTACAAATATTTCAAAATACTGATAAATAATGGTGACTGCAAGCAGAATGCCAGTGCCTGACCCGATTGCTCCAAGAAAGTCTGCTAATACTGAGAGGGCACCGATGCACAGGCCACCAAATGCAGCGGCTGTCGGGATGTATCTGGAACAGAAAGGATTCCCAATTAATTGCGTTCATCCAAAACTCGTTTGTCTACCGATACATTCAGGAACTGTGCTGGAACACATGATGTCGTAGGGGAAAAAAACCCCAAGACCTGGGTCAGACTGTGAGACATTCACATCATCTACAAATAAGGCAGTGTGAGAAAAATCCTGTGTTCCAATTTTCCAACTGAATGGCATTTATAACAGCAATACTTAATATCCCTCCTGCACTTATTAGAGTCTTCCAAATATTAAATACCTTAAAAAATTAAGAGTGACATAAATTATGAAAAGACCTCAATAATAATCCTTCCAGCTTCTCAGAATGAAAACAGCTTGCTATAAGAATAATTTTCTGCAAAACATCCCAGGAGGAAAATATGAAAGTTTCTTAATTCGGGGTATGATTTCTGAGAAAAAAGCCCATTAAGAAAGTGCCGTCAGAAATCCCCTTATCTCTACATGGGGAAAACACTGTTTGCTGCTTGGGTTCCGGTGCCGCGTACCATGCAGAGCGAGGTGCAGCGTGATGCCAGGGCTTGACACAGCGATTGTTTGACTACCTGGGGAATTGAGATGTCTGCCCTTTAAAGGTCTGCGTGAGGCTTCTCTCAGATTCAGCCAGTCTCCCGTTTAAAGAGGAAGCCCCGGCCACTTCTCTTTGATTCTTTTCATAAACACCCACCCCTGTGAGTTCATTATCCTATCTGCCTGGATAAAACTCAAACTAGCATGACAGCAACAGAAAAGACTGAGAGAAATGCAAATCCAGAAGAAAAGGTCATAACAGATCTTGCAATGGGAGCCAGCCTGAGTGGCTCTGCAGGGGACACCTGGTTTGGTTGACTTAGCCCTATCCGAGCATTAATTATACAAGAAAACAGCACTCCAAGGAACCACCATTTCCTTACCTATTAAGCTCATGAACCATCGACGTATCCCTGTGGCCTCTCATTACCATTTGCTGTTCTTTCAGTTGCTTGGCAACCTAGAGAAACATTTCTGTTAGAAACCTGCAGTGTTTCATCAACAGCTGATATTCAATCATTTAGAAGTAAAAGCTGTGATCGGTTAAAAACGAGTCAGATCTAATTTGGAGGCAGTTTGAAAACATAGTATTAAACTGCAATTATCAGAACACCTACATCTTTTGCTGATGAACCAGATACTTCAATCCATGTCTTAGAGAAGAAAGCACAGGATCCCAACATAAAAATGATGTATACGATTACGTGGACAGGATCCTCAAATATGGCTCCCATGGATTCTGGGGGAGATAGATAGTAGCAGAGGCCACCAACAGGATAAGAGCGAGCTGGACCACCACCACTGACATCCTACATGAAAACAGAGAAAAGCCCTCTGGTTGTTACCTCAAACCCACATTTATGAAGGCTTCATCACCATGTTATATATAAGAACTTGAAAGAAAACGAGTTTATATTCCCCACTAGTTAAATACCCATTATGAAAGCTAGTAAGTGACAGAATACTTACTGCCCACTGTCCTAGTAAGTTTACTAGGAAATTGCCACTAAACCGGACAGACAACATTTGGGAAATAACATAAAGGTTTGAAACTAAGGCAGACTGAAGAATGATGGGAATGTTGGAGGTATAGAAGAGCTTGATGGGATAGCTGCTGTACTGTCCACGGTATCGAGCTGACTTGATAGGCAAGTCCACACGAAATCCCTGAAAAACAAGTTAAGGAAATACCCATTATACTTTCTAAGTCAAAAAGAATAATCAGAAAAGCACTCTTCAAGAGACAGCATTCACTAGATAAACTTGGAAGGCAGGGGCCAAAATAAATAGCCTAGCTTGTTTGCTGTCTGGTACAATGTTCCTTGGATTCAGCCACGTATTGTCACTATTATGGCCATGCATAAGAACCATATGCCACGTGTCTAAGAATGTAATAAATCTAAATCAGGTGTGTCAAACATATGGCCTGCCAAACCCTGCCATCCAGCCACTGGTGCTGCCCCTGGGTCTGATTAGACCCACAAAGGGCACAGCACATGGCTGTGGCACAGGGCTGGTCCACAAGCCCCCACCCCAGCATACTTGATTTGGTGGCTGTTCCAGACAACAGCGTGGATGCTGAAGCGACTAAGCATTGCATGCAGCGCAGTCTGGCCAGAGCAATAGCTGCAATGCACCCTCCCAGCAGCTCTCAGACTGCACTGCACACAGCACTTGTTCCTGGTAGCCCAGGACCCATGCTGCATGCAGCACCTATGATTGCCATGTGCAGTGTGGGTCCTGGACTGGCTGAAGCAGAGCCATGCACAGTGCAGTCCTGGAGCTTCTGGGACAGGTGCATTGTTGTGCAGTCTGGCCTGCAAGAGACCAGGACCGTGTAGTGTGGCTGCTGCTCCGGACAGACTTCACTGCATGTAACCCCTGTTCTGGCCAGGCCCAGATCCACACTGCAGCTGCAGGATCAGGTATGCTTGGGGTCGGGGGGAGGGGGTCCACAGCCCAGATGAGTTTAACACTCTTAGACTAAATAAGTTTTGATTAGGTAACTTTTTTTAAGAAACATTTTCTTTGCTTCTAATTCCTTCTGGTAGCTTTTTCACCATTTGGACAGCTAGCAGTTTCCTTGACTTGGAACATTAGACCACAGTGGAAAGCATGATCTGGTCTAATAAAAGATATCAGATTTATCCAAAGAACATTGTCTGCCTATGTCCTTACACCAACACGGTTACAGCCTACACCCCTGCTCTGGTTTTCATGCACCCGCAGTGCTGCGACATTGGTATTACAAATCACAGTGAGGCATTAGATTATCGGTGCTGTGGGTCAGAGCCTGTTTGCACAGCAGTTAGTACAAACGGGACGTGGCCCTGATGTCTCTACTGCTGCAAAACACAGCTGGACTTAAATAAAGCCATAAGGATTTTTAGAAGGATTTTGTCCCCAAATTCTGTAAAAAAGCATTTTACATGAACTTCCAACACAGACACCTAAAAGTTTGCCTTTCAAGTGCGCTCATTTTGTTTGAAAAAAAGCATTTAATGCAAAAGCCTAGCCATTCAATCTCAAAAGATCATCCTAGAGTACCTGTTTTTAGCACAGCATTTTCCTGACTTAGATTGAACAAAGACACCCAGAGCCACATGGGTTTAGGAGCCACAAAATCCCAAGCTAAACACAGATTGTACTTAGTCCATATGGAAATAATCTTCCGAAACTGCTCTCTTACAGAAATCCAGTCAGAAATGTACAATTTTCAACATTTCCTCAAACACAAGCTGAAAATTCAGAGACTTTTAAGCCAGTAAAGCTATGCATCAGTCCACGATTTCAGGATCAAAATTGTATCCATCTCTCATGCCAGATAGAAACATGGGTCTTGAGCTGGGACTGAATGTACTCTTACAAGAATTGCCCATGAAATCAAACCATACTGTTGTACATATATTTTGTCCACTGCAGAACCATTAAGGCTTGCAGTAAAGCTATTTCAGTTCCAGGACATGAACACATTTTTACTAAAAATATAATTGATATACACATGGGATTTAACAACAATGCTAATAATCTCATAAATACCTGATGTGGGTACATCTCAGCCACAACAATTTCTGGGATATATATTAGACAGTGGTACTGTTAACGCCTGTTAATGAAATGGTAGTACATAAAATAAGAACAATTACATTTTTTGTACCCACCCGCTATAAGCCAAACACCTTCGTGGTTCATTTTTTAACACTTTCAATTCATTCTTCCAGTAGAGAACTAATAAAAATTAAGGCTGCTTAGAGATGTTACAAACAAACAAACAAAAATAAAGGTGCTTTACTGGAAGAGGCAGCTCATTATTTCAACACAGGTCTGCAGCACCTATATAGATAGACAGGTGCTTCAGTGGGGCTTTTTGGCACCTTTTCTAAAATTGATCCAACCAGCTATTTGATAAAAGCACCCAAAAAGCCCCGCTAAAGTGCTCGATCCATACAAACGCTGGGTGAGCCAGGACCAACTAACGCAATGCGTCTTTTGGGCACGTGCTGGGCTCAGCGTGGGAACGCACAGTTTAAAGTAAAGCACCGTTTTATTTTGGTTTTTTTAAATGTTTGTAAGCAGTCTAAGCGCACGGAGTCCGTTTCCTTCTACAAGTAATTGCTCTGTAGCAAGCTGTAGGTTTACCTGAAAATATATGACTACTGCAAATACAAATACTGTAGCAATCAGATTCATGAGATTGGGCAAATTCTGTCGGTAGAAAGCCTCCCGCAAAGCACGGACTTTGTCAGTTCGGGTAGCCAGAAGATGAAATAATGCAATCACGGCACCCTCAAACTCAGTTCCTGCATAAAGCAAACAGAAAAAGAAAATCCACACCTTTTTTTTCTTCTTAAGGCAACATAGCTTAATATATCAAGTTAATAAGGCCTAGGATGAATTTACAGCTGCAAAAGTGATAATATATAGCGTATTGCAGTCCTTTTACAAGACAGGCACAGGTCAAGGCCCCCTTTCAGTCGGCAGAATCAAGGTTGTTTTAGAACATGGTCCCTTATAACAAAATCCAGAGTTTTAACCGTGACAAAATATATTCTCCCTCGTCTATGTGGGGGGAAAGGGGAGATATAAGGAGCAGTGTGGAAAGAGGAAAAAAGGGATAGTGAGAAAGAAGCAGCAAAGCACAATAAATAGGAATACCAGAAATCGAAGTAAAAATTCAGTTTGGGATTTGGAATTTACCCATTACGGTAGGTGATGACCTTCTAGCACAGACATAGGCAGCATTTTATTTGGATACAGCTGAGTTCACAGTAGGGCCAAGGCTCATGAGGGCATAGGGGAGAAAGGGAGGAATCCTCCTCCTCCAAACAGACAAACATGCTTCCTGATTACCTTAAGAAAGTATTAAGTATAATGATTTACAAATCACACACAGGCAGCCACTGTATCACATGCATCTCCTGTGAAAATACAAAATCCACCATCTTTTCTGAATACCCAACTAATTTTGCTAAGATCAGTTACACAATTTAGGTTTGAAATCTGGAAAAAATGTCTTAAAAGCAAACAATAGATTTTAAAACAGCAGAGGTAAGCTATTATACTGCTAATAATGTAACTTCTGGATCTGAAAATGCTCTACCTTTGCTGAACAGCTAGAGGTAGAAGCTAATCAGCACACCACTAAACCAGTTCCACCCTGCTGTTTAAGAAAGTGAATCTATAGCATGCACCCAGCAAAACTTTGTACACTTTTATACAGCACATGTACCTCTGCCAGTGTTAATGGTAGTGGGACTAAAGGCCTTCCAGACAATGGTTTCACAGATGTTGGTAGCAATAAATAGGGAAATACCAGACCCCAAGCCGTAACCTTTCTGCAGCAGTTCATCTAACAGCAGCACAATCAAACCAGCAACAAACAACTGTGGGGAAAGAAATGTGAGTAAGCAGAGGCAAGTATAAACTGGAGTCAAGAACGTAATTCTATCTTCATAACAGGCAAATTTGCCAATGCTATATGTAGGCGAGCACCAATACGGATTTTTTTGGCTGATACTGACAGCTGATTATTAACCAGCCACATGTGCCAATACCGATCTGACAGCCAGTATGCAGCCTGAAGAACAGCTCCCCACCAGTAAGTCTGTTCGGGCAAAGGGGTGGGGGGAGCATACCGAGGTACCCACAGAGAGGGAGGGAGTGGGGCTCGGGCAGGTGCAAGAGCTGGGGTGGGGCTCCCCACTGTGACGTGCAGCCCCTGGGACGGGCATGGGGGGCATGCTGCCCACTGCGGGCTTGAGGCCGGGGGCTGCGCTTGGGGCAGGCAGCAATGAGAGGGGTGGCTATAGCAAATTTTGGGGTGGCTGTAGCCCACCCCAAAGCCCCTGGCCCAGCACTGCTGCTGTCTATCCCACCTCCCACCGGGAAGAGGCTGGCGCAGCCCCCAACCCCAAACCCACAGTGGGCAGCTTGCCCTCACCCCACACACAAATCCAGGAGGCACATGCCCCCCACACCTCCCACTGGGGTACACGCAGCAGTGGGGAGCCCCCCCCACCCCCCAGACAAGCCACCCACAGTTCTGTCTTGCAACCCGGTCCCCCCACCCCCAAGCCCCTTTCGCCCAGAGACTTACTGGCCAGACGCCGCTCCCCAAGGTGCCGGGCTGTTTTCCGAGCTGCGTGCATGTTGTACCTGCACACAGCATTTATTGGTGACATTACCGGCCAAAAAAATCGACTGCCACTAATGTCAATTTTGCTTTTAGTGGTGTCAGTCTGATACTGACTGATATACTGGTGCACCTCTATCTATATGTATTAAATTATTTCTACCAGCCAACCCAATATTGATCCGAAGTCAATACACGGGCCAGAGGCTTTGCTGTGTTTTACACAAATTTTCCATATTGGTTCCAGTAATCCAATTACTCAATAAATCCTATTTACATAGATCTGACTTGTGTTGACTTTTTAGGTTTGTGTACTGACTACTTTCATCTAAAGGCCAAGATTTCTTTGTGTGGCATTTGCATTCTTTGATCAGAAGTCACCTCAAGCGTTATTCAGCATCTACTGCTTTCAAAGCTTTCTGTTCCTCTATTTTAATACTTAATAGGTCTGATGAAGGAGATAAAAGCCAAGCCACTCATTTGAAACATTTTTAACATTTAATCACCATAGGCCTATTCTCCCTTCTGAGAAACTTTACACCCTTCAAATGCATGTATTATACATTTAGAAGGTGCTGTTTGCAGTATTAAGAGCATGTGAGAAAAGGATAACTCAACAGAAGAAACCCAACAGTTTGTGAGGAGCAAGCTTTTCCATCCATCTGTAAATGGCTCAGAAGACTCCAAATCCTATTAGGACAAGCTCATGACATACCTGAATAATGATAAGGAGACAAATCCCAGCTCCCATTTCAGCGGGATCTCCATACATTCCAGTCATAACATACACAATGGCTTGCCCAATGGTAATAATCATCCCGAACACTGAAACAGAACAAGAAAGCAACACCCGTTTAAAGACAGCTGCGGGATTACCATATCAAGGACCCCTCACATGTAGCGCAATTAGCAAGAACTGTAGCGACTGTACCCAGAATACTACTCACATTTCTGTGCTCCGTTGAACAGAGCTCTGTCTTTTGGAGTGTCACCAACTTCAATGATCTTAGCTCCAGCTAACAGCTGCATGATCAAACCAGATGTGACAATGGGTGAGATACCCAATTCCATCAAAGTGCCTGAAGAGGAAGGGGAATTAAGAAGACCTATCAGCCAAGCTCCTTCTCCTCTAAAAGGGTCACACAACAAAGGTATCGGGCTTTGTGAAAGGTTTCTGACCTGCCATTAAATTCTTCATATCTTTTCAATAGCACTTTCTGTCCAATGAGAGTTTAAAACAGTTATGAAAAACAAAGACTGCCGTATCCTCATTAAAGAAAGATGACCTCTCAAAACCTGTAGCCCTGAAGACAATGAGAGGAAAACTTTGTAGTCCTTCACTTCTAACATTTGTATGAAATTGTAGCAAAAGCAAAATCTAATGAGTTACAGGGGCTGAATGGGATAAATAGTTCTTCAGCATTTGTGTGTCTTACTGGAAAAAGTCCTCTGATGTCTCTCCTTTCACCACCACTAGCCCTCAGCAACTTGGTTTTTGAAAAGGTGTCATTTTGTGGAGCATCAGGAAGACACCTGCAGACTACAAGTGGCTGCCAAGCCAGCAGTAACGATCACTGAACTACCAGTTGAAAATGCAGGATTTTAGGAAGGTGAAATGCAATCTCTCAACTGGAATCCAGAAAGGACAGTGAGATGAAACTGCCTCTTTTCTCAAGAAGAGGGTCAAACGTCATTAAAGGCTTTTTGTTTTTATCTATGTCCTGCTAGAGTATCGTTTCAGCACTGACACCAAGGACAAGGTGCTACCTACCTGAACACTTCGTTCAACAGAGGCACCTTAGATAGCTCCAATGCACACATTTACTCAACAAGACCCTGCTTAACTTTTAAGAACCGATGAAGCAGTTTGTGGTGGTACTGGAACAGAACTAATGTAAAAATTTGTGTGAAACAGCCCATCTCATCTGTGCATTAAACCTTCCCGTCTCTTATGTAAATAGCCTTCTGTAACTTCAAAATTAAACAGTGGCCTCTAGGTCCCCAGCTTCCCCATCTGTACAATTACTTTGCTCATTAATTCAGAAGTCTTTGTAAAGCACTTTCTACTCAATCTCGCCACAAATACAAGTGGAGTTAGTAAGAATGAATCATTAGAAGTGCCACCTAGCTAGGCAAAACACCTACACTCCAGGTAGGAGACATGCTTTCCAAGAGTCTCTAGCTCAAGCTAAATCACCTTTGTTCCTCAAAGGATACGCCTATTTTCAAGGTAAGATACTTTCCAAGATCACCACAACTGTCATGAATTTAAAGCACTACAATTCACCTTAAAGAATGAGTGTTTTACTGCCATCTGTTCCATGAAATCACCTATTTCAAAAATATGTTTAATGTTTATAGTATGTCCATCACGCTTAGTCACATTGAAACAATATGAGAGAGGAGAAACAATCAAATCTGCTAACCTCTGTTTGATGCAAGAATGACTCTCATCCAATAGAAAGGATCTGCCGAGTCTGATGACATGATTCCGAACAAAGGTATCTGTTAAAATGCACAGTTACGTCAACACATCTCAAGGCAGACTGCATGAAATACTTACATAGACGTGAATGCACATACACACTCAATACAGAAGAATCCTGCATTAATCTAAAGATACAGCCCTGCGGTAACCCAACACCAGTACAGTGCTTATGAAAACTTATTTCAATATTTTTCTCTTCAAATACTAACTGCACAAAATAAATCTGTATTCCTTTCTATTTAGGACACCTGCACTCTGCAAGTCCATTCATAGCATGACAAAGTAGGCTGTAGCCTATGAAAGCTCACACCTCTGAATGGATCAGTCTGTAGGCTGCAACGTTGAGGCAGATGGCAGGGAAGGAAGTTTTACAATCCGGTATAATTCTCTTTTAGAGAGAATCAGAGAGGTCTTCAAAGCTTCTAAAAGCTTAAAACAGACAGACAAAGGTCAGAGGATAAAAAGATGGTTGGTGCAGGAGGTTTACACTATTTTGTGTGTAGGAGTCCGTCCTACAGCAGAAAAATAAGAATACATATACCTCTATAAAGAGGAAAGCTATTAAAACCAAACAAAACCATTAAGAGGAGTCAGATTAGAGGTGCGGTAGCTGAAGCTACTTTTAATTAATTTTTCAAAAGATACTAGATTCAAATTGACAGAGAAAGACAAACATGCGTTTAACAGGATGGAAAAACAAAAAGAGGAGGGCTTTTTGTAAATTTTAGCAATGAGCATTTTAGAAACCAAGTCAGCTTTTAATAGAGCTGCTTAAATGGCTGAAATCACCAAACAAGTGAAGTTGTTAAATAAATACAAGGCATCCTTACTATTCTATCATTATAAATGATAGCTATTTCCTCTAATAAGTATCACAGAAAGAATACAGCGTGTGTATGTGCACGACCAGTATTACACAGTTTACCTACCTGACAGCACACCAAAAAAATGAAAAGCGTGATAGCTGTCCATAGCACTTTCTCTCTGAACTGGATCTACAGAACAGAATTCAGATGAGAATTAATCAAAATCTTAAATCTTGTGTCAACAGGCTGTATTTAGAGGGATGATCTACTAGTATGCTTAGAATTAATTGGTTTATCTTGTATTGTTTAGATGCCCCAAGTATTTGACAATAAAACTAGACTTCTAATGTTGAATAATGTTTAATATGATTTTCTGAGGTGTACAAAAGGACTATTGCCCAATTACTTTGAAGTCGAAGGATTTGGGTATGTAAATCTAGTTATTAAGATAAACTATATACTTTATTTTGGGATTAGCGAAATATTTATTATTCGCTTCTAGTACTCCCATTCAATGGTATTGTGCCAGAAAGTAACAGCATGGCAGAACACACTCGAAAGATGATGAGAAAAACAATTAGCTTTGAAGACCCAATGTGCTGCCTCCAATAAGTTGCTTTCCCAAAGCTGGGAGTTACCAGATCAAATATCTATCAAGAGTTAAAGTGACTGTGCACCTTTGACAGCAGGTGATAAGATCACTGGGGAGATACGCTTTATGCAGAGAAAATCTGGGAGATGCAGAGAGATGACTTGTGGGGAAGTCGATAGGAAGTTAAACCTACAAGGTTCCCAACATGGTTGACTCTAGGAAACCTGGCCAGTCCCTTTTGTTGTTCGAAGACCTGTTTTCTCTGAATGTTTTTGTTATAAATCATATTTTGTTTAAAAAGACTGGTTTTGTCCCTGGTTGTCAGAGGGCATGTCATGTCTACATGAGACAGTTACTACGGAGCTGCCCAATTAATTCTGCAGTAAACATCTTGCCTCCTATGTGCACAGCCCTATTATTAGTTTTCTATGGCCTAAACTCCACAGCAGGATAATAATTGTATTTACAAGTTCTATCCTGCTGCAGAGTTTTTGTGTGCACAGCAATACCTGTATAGATGCCGATCTGGCTGGCTGGGGCACAAGGGTGCCTGCCAGCTAGCACCACACCAGAGCATCCTCATGCCCCAGCCAGCCTCTTCGCAGCACAATGAACCAGGTTGGAGCAGCGCCAGGCTGGCAGGCCGAGCCCCTGAGCTCCCTGCCAGCCGGAGCTGCCCCAACTTGGCTCAACATGCTGTGGTCCTGAGCGCATGTGTAAATGCGGTGCCTGGGAGCAATAAATTCCAGCATGATGTGTACCAGAGTTTATTGCTGTGCATTAATATAAGTGTGTAGATGTGCACAGAGGGGGAAAAACTGCAAAAACTGGATGCAAGTCAGATCTACTGGAGGTTACTGTGGCTGATACATTAAATACTACAGGTAGGCCATGGTCTAACAGGAGAATTCAATGATTCTACCTTGAGCCAAGTGACTTCTGGAGGCCTGAAGCACTCTGAGAGAGATCAGGAGACAGGAGAGATGCAGACAGCCTGATATTTGTGACAGTGTATTCAGTTTCCCATTCTTCTATTTATGATAGTAAACTATGTTAGGAAGTCTGTGCATAGATATCCATTAGCTACTTAAAGAGTTATGAATGCAGGTCATAAAATGGGGAGTGTAAACTTCCCACCTTCAACTAAAGCTTCAATAACTGAATTTGTCTGCACAGAAGAGGATTAATGCTCCGATTTGTTGGTGCTGAGCTCCCTTGGCTCCCAGGCTATATATCTATGAACGACAGCAGTAAAACAGGAATCCAGAGCACACACCAACTGCTGACACTTCCTTAGCCTGATGAAGGGCTTCTGAACCCGAAAACTTGCTTAATAAATATTCTCCAACTATTTGGGTTGGTCTAATAAAAGATATCAAATTCACCCAAGGAACCTTGTCTGCCAGCAGTAAAACAGGCCATTCTTGGTTTTGTTTTAAGGAACTGCAAGCAAACATGCATTTCAAATATCAAAGATATTTATAGATATACTATTGCCTTGAAAAATAATTTCAAGCAAAAATCATGCAGAACATACTAAAGTAACAAACAGAAAAAGCTAAATGACATGCCATTCTAGGTTTTAAACAGTGCGCTCTCACACTGCTAATCCATTTTAATCAAGTGCATCAATCAGCTGGCATCTATATTTTAGATTTATTTATTTTTAATAGAAAAGGCTTAACAGGATTTTATGGCAGCCCAACAGTTTCTCTGTGGTCTCAAAATACATTCATCTTCTCATTCTCTTACAATTTTAAGGCACTCAAACCTGCAGCGATTAAATCAATGTTTCTTTGCTCTCTATCCAAGTATAAGTAAAGAGATGCAGTTAGCCATGTTAGTCTGAAGGCAGGCAGAAGACAGATCAAGGCACCACATTAAAGACTAAATCATTCAGAGAGGTATAAGCATTTGTAGACAAAGTAGTCCGTAGCCTATGAAAACTTAAGTCTATTAAGACGTCGAGTGGGTAAGGTAACTAGTAAGGTGAAAGTGCTAGACTTTAGGAAAGCTCATTTCAATGAACTCAGGTGATTAGTCAAGGACGCACTGCAGAGTAGGAGTTTTGAAGAGATGGGAGCACAAGAAGGATGGCTGTGCCTTAAGAAAATGATCGTTTGGGCACAAAAGGAGACAATCCCGATGCGAGGAAAAAGAGGGAAAGGGGCCAGGAGGCTTCCTTGGCTGACCAGAGAAATCCAGGGCAGCTTACAGGCCAAAAGGGGGGCACATAAAAAGTGGAAACAGGGAGAGATCACCTCCTCTGCCCGTGCTTGTAGGGAGGCAGTTAGATGGCTCAAAGCTACCATGGAGCTGAAGATGGCAACCCAAGTTAAGGATAACAAGAAATTGTTTTTTTAGATATATAGGGAGTAAAAGGAAGGCCCAGGGTGGAATAAGACTCTGCTAAATAGGCATAAGCAATTGGTGATGGACAGGGGAGACAAAACCAAACTCCTCAACAAGTTCTTTGCCTCAGTGTTCCTAAGTGAAGGGCACGACAAGTCTCTCGCTAGGGCTGTAGAGAGGCAGCAGCAAGGCACCAGACTACCACGCATAGATGCTGCGATGGTGCAGAGGCACTTGGAGGAACTGGATGCGTTTAAGTCGGCAGGCCCAGATGAACTCCATCCAAGAGTGCTGAAGGCACTTGTCGACATCACTGCACAGCCACTGGTGGGAATATTTGAACGCTTGTGGCACACAGGCCAGGTCTCAGGGGACTAGAAAAGGGCCAATGTGGTCCCCATTTTCAAGAAGGGGAGGAAGGAGAACTGGGGAACTATAGGCCAGTCAGTCTTACCTCCATCCTTGGCAAAGTCTTTGACAAAATTATCAAGGCTCACATTTGCGAGAGCCTGGCAGGACAAATTATGCTGAGGGCAAACCAGCACGGGTTCGTAGCAGGCAGATCATACCTGACTAATCTAGTCTCTTTTTATGACCAGGTTACAAAACGCCTGGACGCAGGAGTAGGGATGGATGTCGTACACTTAGACTTCAGAAAGCCCTTTGATACAGTATCCCACCCCATAGTGGTGAACAAGTTAAGAGGCTGTGACTTGGATGACTACACAGTCCGGTGGGTGGCGAATTGGCTAGAGGGTCGCACCCAGAGAGTCGTGGTGGATGGGT
>JAGPOW010001296.1:131270619-131283959 GCA_030014935.1 Caiman crocodilus
AAACAACAGAATGCAATTCAACAAGGAGAAATGCAAAGTGCTGCACCTAGGCAGGAAAAATGTCCAGCACACCTACAGCCTAGGGAATGACCTGCTGGGTGGCATGGACTCCAAGATGAATGCGAGCCGGCAGTGTGACGAAGTCATCAGAAAAGCCAATGGCACTTTATTGTGCATCAGCAGATGCGTGACAAACAGAACCAAGGAGGTGATACTGCCCCTTTATCGGGCGCTGGTCAGACCGCATTGGAGCACTGTGTGCAGTTCTGGGCACCGCACTTCAAGAGGGATGTGGATAACCTGGAGAGTTATCCAGGTTAGAAGAGCCACTCGTATGGTTAAGGGCTTGCAGGCCAAGCCCTACAAGGAGAAACTAGGGCACCTGGACCTCTTCAGCCTCCGCAAGAGAAGGTTGAGGCGCGACCTTGTGGCTGCCTGTAAGTTCATCATGGGGGCACAGAAGGGAATTGGTGAGGTTTTATTCACCGAGGCGCCCCCGAGGGTTACAAGAAATAATGGCCACCAGCTGGCAGAGAGCAGATTTAGATTGGACATTAGAAATAACTTCTTCACAGTTCGAGTGGCCATGGTGTGGAACGGACTCCCAAGGGAGGTGGTGCTCTCTCCTACCCTGGGGGTCTTCAAGAGGAGGTTAGATAGGCATCTAGCTGGGGTCATCTAAACCCTGCACTCTTTCCTGCCTATACAGGGGGTCAGACTTGATGACTTATTGAGGTCCCTTCCGACCCTAACATCTATGAATCTATCTGAACAAATTCATCTTGAAGATGCCACCCTGCCCGGCCTTCTATACAAGCAAGGTGATGCTTCAGTACCAGAAAAGGCCAACTTTAAACAAGGAGTAAAAAAATCTATGCTGGTGTGACAAAGTCAAAATTCAAAAACAGAAGTTTTGAAGACAAATAGACAAAGGGTATCAATAACCTTGAACACAACCCAATCAAATTTGATTAAATTAGTGATTTACAAAATTGAAGAAAGGAACACAACAAAGAGGGAAGGTCACTGATACAGCGACCTGGATCAACTGGTAAGCTGTATGCACACAATTGTGATTTAAAAGTAAGGTGCCACCTAGGAACAAAGAAAACCCCCAAGTCTGAAAAGGTTTGGGGGTTGCAGGAAATAACCAGCTAAAGATGAGCCTTTACTGCAGTCCTGCAGCTAAAATGCAACCCCTTGGATGTATGAAGAGGGCTCAAAGAAGAGACACATGAATGATTAAAGGACTGGAAAGGATGCTTTATAGTCAAAAATTCAAGAAGCTCAATCCAGTTAGTCTAACAAGTGTTAAGAAGCGACTTGACCAGCTTGAGAATAGAGGGTTCTTCAGTCTGGGAATCACTGCCCTGGTCCAACAGGAATGCATTCAGGGAAGTTTTGTGACTTGTATTTATATAGGAGAGCAAACTAAATACTCACAATGACCATTCTGGCCTCCCTCTGCAAACCTATCAAGTCAGCCAGGTACAAGCAAAAAAACCCCCAAAAAACACAGTGCTCACCTTTCTTTCAGGTTTCTGGATTTCGGGTAAAACGGCACAGAAAGGTTTAATAACTTCTAAAAACTTAACTGTACAAAGACACAAGAACATACAAAGGACATTAGTTTCTTTTTCAAAGCGATTCCCCACCCACTTTTCCTTAATAACTTGTGCTTTTAAAGAACAAAAGTCACCGACGTCCACAAACACCCCAGAGCAGGATCCTTAAAAAAAGGGAGTTTCAGGCACCGAGTTGTACTCCGCAGTGGACCTCTCCCGCGGAGCCAGCGAAACAGCTCCGTCTCAGCCCTGCCCGACCAGCGGCGCAGGAAGCAAATCAACGCGGCAGGGTCGGATGTGTAAACACTGCGCCACGGCAGGGGAGTGTTTTGCACAAGGAGATGTCAGTCTTGCCAACTCTCATGGGTTTTGGCGTCATTCTTAAAAGTCAACGCTTCGGGACTGCGAAAAACATACCTTTCTTTTATGCTTATACACACACACACACATATACACATACATACACATGCGCGTATATATCTATATAAACAAATGCATACATTTATACACATGCATATACACACGCATGTCTATACACACATATGTACAAGCATGCACACATATGTGCACACATGAAACTATATACACACGCATCTATATATACACACACGCATCTACACACTCACGCTTATACAGACATCTATATACCCACGCAGATGCATATAAACACACACATACGCATATATACACACATGTATAGACCCACATGTACACATTACACATATATATATGCATACTCACGCATATATACATACGCATTATATACACACACACTATACACACACATGCATACGCATATATACATACATACATGCATATATACATACATACACACACACATATATATACGTACACATACATATACACACACGCCTATATACACATATACACACGTGCATACACACACGTATACGCACACATATATAGACACACGCACATATACAGGCATACGCACAATATACACACGCATAACCATGCATATACATACACACGCCCACACACACGCATACACACAAATCTGTACAAATATACACACGAACATGCATACACGTGTGCACACACATACATATATACACACACGCATACACACACGCACGCACATATACATACGTATACACACACATACAAGTTGTTCACACTCCCAAAGCACAGACTTTAAAAACAACTCCCCAAATCCCAGGCGTTGGGATTGCGGTGACGCTGGTGGAGCCAGCAGCGGGGGTGACCTGCCCGCCAGCCCACCCTACCCCGGAGCGCCCCCGTGTCCCTCGCCCGAGCAGCCCGGGGCTCCCTGCCAGCGGGGGACCTCGGGCGCACGTGTAAAGGCGGTACTCATGAGCAATCAACTGCGGCGCAAAGCGCTGCGGAGCTGACTGCTGCACGTGCCGCCGCCGGCAGGACTATAATTGGACACGGAGGGAAGGTGACACTACACGACACCACCGCGCCCCGCCCCGGCCCGGCGCCACGAGCAGCCGCTACTCACTGCCCATGATGGCGGCGGTGGCGGCGGCGGCGGGCCGCGCGGTGCCTGGGGGCCCCTCCCCCCTCCGGCTTCTCCAGGCGCCGGCAGTCACGTGATCCGCAACCAGGACCCCTGTCCCTGCGCGGGCAAATCAGGCAGCGCCTAGGACGCCTATGGTGCGCGTGCGTAGGAGGGGCATGGGGGTGGGAATGGGACTATTCTCTCCCCCGGTCGTTCCAAGATGAAGGGGAGCTTCAGTCTGAGCGGGGAAAAAATACCAAACTTCTGCTTCGAGTTATTTTAAGGGCCGGCGAGTCAGGCGACTGCAGGACGACTAAAACGGAGGGAAGGCCCGGTCCCTGCGGTGGAGACGCGGTCCTAGTTGGCGCCAGCTGCTTGGCTGGAGCCAATGGGAGCGAAGGGGGCGGGCAGACCGTCTCCGGGGAGGGAGCCCGTTGGCTGCGGGGTGGTGTTCGCGTTCCACGGCCGCGGGGCGGGAGGCACGTGGCTCTCTGAGGGGCGCACGTGGCCGGCTGTTGCGCGGGGACGGGGCTGCCGCCTGGGTGCCAGCTCTGGGCTGCGGCCTCAGCGTGCAGGACTTCTCCCTGCATTCTTGTGGCACCACTTCTTGCCCAACTGCAGTAGC
Organism: Caiman crocodilus; assembly: GCA_030014935.1. Taxonomy (NCBI): domain Eukaryota; kingdom Metazoa; phylum Chordata; order Crocodylia; family Alligatoridae; genus Caiman; species Caiman crocodilus. Next base: position 131,274,296 of record JAGPOW010001296.1, read on the forward strand.
TCAGGGCTCCGTCCTTAAACGAAGCCCCTGCAGAAGTTCGCACACCTTACCAAGGGGTCAGAAGCCAGGAAATCTGTGCAGCTTTTGCTAGCCCTTAGAGGTCAGCTTTATCCCCCCTTCATCCTTACTAGGTAGAGCAGGCAAGGCCGACTGGCTCACAATGGTCCATTAAACCCTTTGCAGACATGGGAGTCTGCGTAAGACCATAAGCAGTTCCATGCTGGGTCACATCCGTGGTCCACCGAGCCCAGTATTTGGTCTCTGATATTAGTAGAAGTTGATGCTATACAGGGAGAACATCAACCCAGGTATCTCTAGAGTGATCGCTATTCAGTACGCCCTCTGGCATCCACCATTTATTGGGTTAATGTACTCCGCATACCAGATACAAGACAAGAACAATTCAGGATGAAAAATAGAAAAGTCTTCCCTTCCAGTTCAGTCAGAATATAATAAAAACCAGGGGGAAGGAGGAGGGACGGGGAGAAAGCACTGGAAATGGTGAATAAAAAGCACTGCTTTGTGTTAAGACCTAGGCAAGGTTCTGGGTTTGAACTCCACATTCAGCTGCTTGTAAAATTTGTCACTGGTTTGTCTCTCTGAGTTTTATCTCTTTGAACTTAATACGAGGAAAGGGATTAGGGAGGATGGGGCTGAATCAAGGAGAAAAGATTGTTGTACTGGTGCGGTGCTAAATAGGGGAAAGAGATAGCTAGCAGAGGAGTATGGGGTAGTGTCACTGGTGCGAACTCTGAAGCGTCCCACCTCAGAAGGGGTTTATAGGAATGTGATAGACGAATACAAACTCCACAGTTCCTTTGGCACTCAGCACCAGTTATGAACCAGTGCACTGCACAGAGCTGGAGACTCGCTGGTCCAGCTGTCTTACGTGCAAAACAGGAGTCGGTTTACCACATAGTAAACTAACTAGAAAGCACCTGAAGAATGGGATATAAAAGCGGTAAGTGTTGGTGCCTGGTACCCACTACTACAAAAATTTGAAAGAAATCTGTCATTGCAATACTCTAACCAGCCTCTGTAAGGAAGACTTGGAAGGGTAAGCATTCCTTTAGACTCATATGTTGCCTGCTGAAGTAACATATAAGAGTCTACAAGTGTTCACCATCTGGACATAGTTTAATATGAGCTCATGCTGGACCTAAATAGCTCAGATCTTGTATCATTTTCTCAACCTCATTAGAGTCAAAGCACATGACAACTCTTTGCTTTCACTTTTTTTTTGACCACAGAAAAATATATGGCAAGTCTTCTGTTGCAAAGAACTCGGAAGGAACACAACGGGTCAGAATGCTTATGACACTATGGATTCCTAGTTGAAATATCCAGGATTCAGTTAGTCTATAAGGTACCCTTCTACCCTGCCTTCTGCTTGGGTTTATCCTGTGAATCGTGTAGATGTTTGCACACCTAAGAGTGCTAATGTTGAGCAGCACCACACACCACCCTTAAAAGCATTTCATGGCGCTCCAGGGTACTGTTGAAAATCCCTGGCTTAGCCTGACAACCAATGCAGAATTAATTCTAAACAAGTGTTGACAGGCTGGGAAGGGTGAATGCAAAATTCAGAGCCCTATTTCCAGCATGGACACTTATTTTTTTGTGCGATAGTAGGCAGAATTACTTGGTCTCTCTGACTTTATAAAATAAGAGAATAACTTCCCTTGGAAATGTTGATGAAATTAACTTGTGAGTTTAAGATGAAAAGCCATTTTTATTTGAAACCACTGGGGTTACTCATTTTTATTGATTACCAGAGTACTCTATAGTCTGCTCCAATGTGACCAGAAATGTTTTAGTAGAGAAAAAAGAGTTTAAGAGTGAAACACTTGCCAGGGTCCCTTTAATATGCTCCTCTAACCCTCATATCTATCTCAGTCCCACTGAATGCTTTGGAGTGGTACTGAAGGTGTTGCACGTGAGAAAAGAGTCATACAAATTAGAGGGACAGAGTTTGACTTAATATCTTTTTATTCTGTAAATATTTTGTGATTTGAGGGGTTCTCCTGCAGGTTTTCTGCAGGATGCTCACTGATAGCTATCTTTAGAATTTACTTTTAAGATTAGTTTGGACTTGCATCACAGTACTGAGAAGCTGGAATATAAATCTGTTTGTGCAAGACTTCAGTGAATTACAGAACCAAGTACAAAGGCCAATAAGGGTGTTTATAATCGTAGTACCAAGTACAAAGGCCAAAAAGGGTGCTAATAATCATATTCAGCGTTCCCAGTACCAGAGATCAAGTAATCCAACTTACTTTTACTATCATGCTGCTTAGCTTTTTTGCTGGTTACTTTTCCCCCCTCCAAAATATGAGGCTAAGTTAAATTACCATTCTGCAGCACTTCTTATTCTGCAAGACCTTCTTTTTCAGCAATCCCTTACAGTGGAGGATAATTGTCTTCCATGATTGTCTATCTTATCTGTGGGTGTGAAGATGGCTCACAAGGCCAATACAGGATCGACAGACTCTGCTGCAACATGGACATATGTTTCGGTGCAGGGTAGGTGGCTCCAGGTTCTCGATTCAGTCCATGACAGGCTGACCACACACAGCAAGACCATATAGCCAGACTTTGCAGAGATCTGCTCTTTCATCAATTGCCATAGCTACAGAATTCAGGACAGGCAATGACATGGAAATGAAAATAAGGGATGACTAATGGCACAGCCTTACAGGAATACATGCCCAGGAGGATACCTCATCATATTGGTCTTGACACATGGATAGCAGGTGAAAACAAAGGTTGGTGAGCTCAGAAACAGTCATTTTGCTTCATTTGGTCAGAAAACAATGACGAATTCTTCAGAAATAGACAAGTGAAATTTTTGCTGAAGAAGAGATACTGGTTTGGCAGCCCTGGAGGTTGGAAGTCTTTGAATTTATCCTGAGAACAAACCCCCGTCTTGCTCCCGCTCCCCCCCCCCCCCAGGTTGATGCCCTGCCATTGTCCCTCAAATCTGACTGGAGGTATGGTCAAACTGCAGACTGCAGGGAAGCTTTAAATGAGCTAATTCAGGACCCAGAAGTATTCTGTTTGCAGAAGCACATAGTGCAATGTGGGGAAATTAATTCCTGACAATAATTATATTCAAATTAAAGCCCAGAAAGTTTCAATTTTAAGCAATGACAATGACAGCAACAGTCAAGCAGATCATATTTTTCACAATGGGACCAAAGGTTCTCACCGAGAGTCAGGGTTCAAAGGTGCCATAAAGTGACCTGCTATATTGGGGCGCTAGCCCATTTCAGGGTACTGGGAGGCTAGTCGTGGTTCTGCAGCTGAGTAGTTGGCCCATGACCAGGGTCACCTGAGTTAATTCAGAATGCCTTCAACAATGATTTAAATCAACAAGCAGGAATTGTTGATTTAAATTACTGCTTTTCATCTGAATTTGCTTTTGTACTCTTTAGGTGTTCTCCCAAAGAAAAGCTCATCCTTGTTAAAATATTTCAGTTTGTAAGCAAAGCTTTAGAGTAAATCTGATATTGTTTCCTAACCAGGAAGGGTACACTGTATCAAATGTACATATAAGTTTATTTAAAGAAGCACATACATTTCTATGGATTCTTACATTTTTGTGGTTGGAGGCTGTTGCATGATTTATCTGTATTCTTAGTCATGAATTATATCAAGCTGCAGTTGAACGGGAGCTGAAATTTTAGTTACAAATGCACAAAAGTCATCATTTACATATAATTTGTTGGCTAAATACATTAATGTGCTGGATATCCAAGTCTATCAAAACATTCTGCATTTCAAACTTATTTTTAAACCAAGGACACATTAACTGTATTTAGTGACTAGACAAGTTGTTTCTTGTTACCAGAGGCAAGATTTTCTAGGGTAGGATCATAGGAAAAAAGGGCTGGAGGGAACCTTGCAAGGTCATCTCGTCCAAACCCCTGCTCAAGGCAGGATCATCTCTGACTAAACCATCTCAGCCACGTCTGTCTAACTTGCTCTTGAAAACTCCCAAGGGTGCAGATTTCCCAACTTCTCTGGTTAGCCTGTTCCTGTGCCTTCATCACCTGAAACTTCCTCCTGATCTCCAACCTAAATTTCCCCTGATGAAGTTTGAGGCCATTGCTCAATAGTCCTGTCACCTTCAGCCACAGAGAAAAACCTATCTCCATCCTCTCTGTAATTGCCCTTCAGGTATTTGAAGACTTATCAACCCCCCCTGCCCCCGCTCCAGCCAAAATAACCCTAGCTTTTTCAGCCTTTCTCTGGAAGCTAGGTAGTTATGTTCAGACTAAAAAGAGGATGTAGGGATCTCAGATAGGATGGAGGCAGACTTGACAGTTCCTAAAGGCAAAATTGTGATCCCCAAACTCCCTGACTCGGCTCCCTAAACTTGCAGGCATCTAAAGTTTTTAAGCATCTCCATTCTGACCTGAAAGTCAGACTTTCTACTAGGACTTTCTGCTTCTGCACATGCCCAGAAATACTCTGGCCTGAGCAGTCAATGTCTAGTTCCCACAATGTCCCCCACTGGAGTCCAGAAACTAGACAGAGGCCCAAGTCCTCCAAGGAGTCACTCCTGTGGGCATTATCCAAGCATGCCAGCATACACTGACCGAACCAGAACCCCTCATAACATGGAGTTGTATTGGCTTCTTTTCTATACTACACTTGCTGAAGAAGGAGCAGCAGCCTAACTTCTATAATAGTTTGGTTTCTAGAATCGTCACCTTGGAAGTGAGAAACTAGGGTTCAGGTGCCTCCTCCAGGAATGAAAAGATTGAAAATAAAATAGCTAGTGCAGTGTAAGGCAGTATAATGCATCTATAAAACCTGGATAGTCTTCTGATATTAAAGATGTTTCCCTCTAAGGAAATGTTTATGAAAATCACCCAAGTCACTTTTGATTTCAATGGGATGAGGTTACCAGTTCTTCTTGGCTCTGGCTTATGTGGTGGTGATCACAACATGAAAACAGGATAGTTTGATTTGGTTGAAAGGAACAGGCTTGACTGTTGTGTCTACTGCCAGCTCTGTCGTGTGTGATGACCCGCCATGATACCACTGGGTTTTTATCATGGTTCTCATTAGATTAGATCCATCTCACTAGCAAAAATCGAAAAAGCCAGAGATGGATCCAGGGGGCACTGCCACTTCTACATTATTCAGCTAAACCCTGCGAGGAGGACAGTGGCAGGGTGCTGTCCCATCATTCTCCTTGCCGTCTTCCTTCCCTGCCATATTTCTGCTCCTTCTTGTGCATCCTCTTTTGGCCGAGTCAACTAAGAGTCCATCTTTTACAGCAGCGCTTTGAGACAGTGAGCAAGAAGGCAGATAAAAGCGGTGCTTTAATCAGACTGACACTTTCCAGGACTTAAGCAGCTGGTAAGGAAGGCTATGTTTCTTCGTCAGGCTTGCAAGCGACAGTCAGCACCAGAGACAGCAGCTGCAATTTTTACCTTTGCTATCGCTTTCTCTCTGTGTGGGTAAGTTTGTCTTATTTTGTCGTTAGGGGAACAGGATTTCACTTCAACAACAAACAAAAAAGACGAGCTCTAGATGACTTCAATTGATTTTTTTTCTCTTAAGAAAATTGAACTGAATACGTCTTCCCTGACCCCTGAGGATAATGATAATGAAATGTCCAATGTGATCGAGCAGTACTTGTCCAACATGAAAAACATCCTTTACTGTTTACATCCTTCGAAGCAATATGTGTGTGTAACAGGAGCATGGGCCTCTCCTGTACGGCTCTCCTGTCTCACACTCACCCACCATGCCTTGATGTCTTTACTTTCTGGAAAAATATATTGTGGAAGGCTGGCTGCCTTATGTCTGCGGCCCTAGTGTTGGGGTCTAAGTACACGGCTCCACCATCCCCTACACCGTGTCCGTCTCCACCCTCTGATCTTAACAGCACTTGGTTGGTCAGTAGATCTTTTGTGTTAGGGCTTGTGAGGATCTTGATTGCCTTGGGGACCTAGCATTTCAGTCAAAGACGATTATGAGGCTTGTTTCCTGCCTTTATTAAACTGCCAACAGAGGTAGCAAAGTAAAATAAAGCTCACTGCTTGTCATCATATTAAACCAAACCAGCCATACACCATGAGGGGTTGGTATCCTTCCCTACCCCAATCTTCCTCTTTCTGGGATTTCCCCTTTGGAGGAGAACCCTTTTGGCCTCACTTATAATGTCATGCAATCCCTTAGAGATAGTCTGGGTGATCACATGCCGCAACCGTCCTGGGCACGCTCAGCCACTAAGTGATTCCTCCCTCCAGTGAGTTGCTGTCTCTTTAGGGGTGCCCTTCCCTGTTCTTGCTCACAACAGGAGTATGGCCCCACTTCCGACAGCTGTTGACCCATCTTCTTATCCGAGGGTTACTGCCCCTCTAAGGTACCGTCTTACCCGACTTGGGGTTCCTATTGCCTGGTCTGCATCTCTTCTTATACCATGAGCTTAGCTTCTTACTTAAGGCTTCTGTCTGAAACCACTCCTTTCATTCTCTTTTCATCTTTCTGTCCTTTTGCAGGTCCAGAGAGTTTGGAGCCCTCAGCATCCTGGGATGCTCCTGCCAGCCATACTTGTCCAGCGGTGCCTGCCGCGGCTGCTGCTCTGACGTTCCTTGACCAGCGTCTCCTCCCCGGCACTGGTAAGTATACTATCCCTCGTCTTGACCCCTCTTCCGGGATCTGTACTTCAGTCCCTGCGGCTGGGCATTCTCCTCCCTTCCCAGAGTCTCAGCATCCCTCTTTTAAATTTCACTTGTCCCTGACATCATTGTCTGGCATCCAGTTAAAAGGGGCCGTTCGTTTTGTCCTCACTGCTTCTTTCCCGGCGTCGGCTTAATCATTAGGTAAGCGTAGCAGAGGTGGATTCTGCCACCCTGCTCCAGTGCGTGGTGGGGAATGATTGTGATCTGTGTTCAGCCCATTGTACTCAGTCTGGAAAGCCTGATGCATCAAAACCCTCTGTTATTTTCCTGCATGTTTCCTAAAGTAGCAGGATGTAAATAATAATCTGGTACATTTTATATGACAGCTGCTCATACTGCATGTTTCCCAGTGCTCACCTGATTGCCCATTAGCACTTAGTGGGCACAGATTTAAGGAATACCATTTAAAAGAAAAAGAAAAAAAACTGTTTAGGAACTCACTGTTCCTAATTCCCAGTAATCCATGTTTTCAAAGCTACTTTTCTTTGTAATGTTAATAGTTCAGGGTCTTCCAGGATATAAGAGAGTGATCAAAGCAGTCCTTTAACAAAAACATTTACTTAAAAATGTATTAGCAACCATGGGACTCTTAGAGAGGTTGGCTACCTAACGTTGATAACACTTACCCCTTTAGGGTGATTTTTGAAGCTGGTAAGGTAGACAATGCCATGTAAAGTACAATAAGATTTGTCCTTTGAGTCCATGACTTTAATAAGTAAATACATATAATGTATTCATGTCAGATGAATAATCACTTCAAGTCTTTATTGTTGTGATAGTTTAAATCTGATGGTTGCATGACCTATGTTAAAGTGAAAATTTGAATTAAATTCTAGATAAATATGCAAACAAGTACTACTGTCAAGCCTCCATTATTTATGTTTTTAATTTCCTTACTACATATGTATTTCCTTGGTTTGTGGATCATATATTAGGCACTTTGTTTTGGTTTCTTCCTAATCTCATTTGAATATGTTTATTGCAGTTAATGATTTGCTGTATACTGGAGTTTTCCAATACAAAATAATTTTCAAATGAATGTTGAGATACCTTCAGGGCAAGTTAAAATTATACAGGAAAATATTGCATGATGAGTGTCTGAAAAGCCACTAGATGGCCATGTGTGACCTCTTCATTTGAGTGCAGCACTTGGTGGATAAAATCAGTCCCAGTCTTGATGGGTGTCCAGTGTTGGTACTTATGGCTAACAATATTCTTAAAACTGTAGAATTAATTTTTGCCCAAACATGTCTCAAATTTAAATAACAGAAGAATGATTTTGTAGGAAAGAGGATATAGTTTCATTGCCCAAATTGTTTCTGCAGTGCAGTATTCCAGACTTTCAAATTTTAATTTAAAATAAAGGATTTCTGGTTATTTCTCACATCCCAAAATTGGGTGGAATTGACATTTTTATTTGACTCAAGGCAAATGAAGACTGGAACGCATCTAAAAGCTTTTGGGCCAGCTATCTTGTTCAAAGGTAACCAGAAAGAGAGGAACTCCATCAGAGGTAGATCTAAAGGAGAAAACTTGGAAGAAATCATGTTTTTAATACTTTGGCCAGTTGGCATGCAAACTTGGTAAAAGCAAGGAGTCTGTACTGGAAATAATTTACATAGCAGTCAAAATATTGCCCAGCAGTGGGTAGAAATTAATTTACATAATTTACTGCCCAACAGCGGGTGGAAATAATTTACATAATTTACTGCCCAGCAGTGGGTAGGAAATAATTTACATAGTCAAAATACTGCCCAGCAGTGGGTGATCTTGTGTGGGAGAATCTATATTAGATCAACTCGTTGCCTTACGGAAAAAAAAATCTGTTTTATAAGCTCAACCAAGCGTCAGTATTTGTTTTAACATTGAAAAAACAAAAGCAAAAAGGCTAAGTCCTTTACCCTTAGTGAGTTAGTGCCTGTTGGGAACCCAATTCAGATCACTTGTCTCTTCTTCTGTGCCCTAAGCACAAAACTGTTTGATTGCCTCTGTGCATAGGTCTCAAAATCATTTTTCAAGAAAGAAGCCCCAGGCACTTGCTCCTGCTCTGCATGTGTTGCCTGCTGACAAATATTGCATAGTTCTGTTTTGGAAACACGACTGGAAAAGCCCTCAGGATCTTGGAAGGCTCTGGAGAATTTGTCACGTGGCACCGAGCACCCCCAGCACCATTCTCACGGCAAGTACACGTTTTTCCCCTTGTGGCACATAGAGATCAGCAAACAGCGAGTGGGACTTATTTTTTGGCATTGGTTGTGGGATTGCCATGGAGGGTGTTTAGAGGCCTCCTGTAATAACTGTTTTCATAGAAGGCACCTGCCACTTGAAAGTTTTCACAAATATTTTTGTTGCCTTGTACAAACTAATAAATCACATGGAACCCATGCACCGTCAAGAGGGCTGTATCTAGACAGAATTACTGCTGAGTGGATGCATGCTTGTCTGAATAACCACAAGCTAAGAGTACTATTGTTGGTCTGCAAATAGATGAATGCCAGATTTCAAGTGGGGTACCACAGAGCCTTATTTAATATTTTTAATAAAGACTTGAATAGAAAACTTCCTGATGGAGTTTGTAGATGACAACACTGGGGGGATGGTAAATATTTTGGAGGATAAGAGTAGAGTCTACAAGAATCTTGGTAAATTAAAAAACTAGGCTAAAGTAAGTCAGCTGAGGCAAAATGTGAGGTGCTGCACCTGAGAAAGAAAAGCTGAATGACTAAACACAGAACAGGAGATAAGTGGCTAGGCAGTAGCAGTGCTGAGAGTTGGCTGGGAGCTTCCATGGGTCACACACTGCAAAAGTCAGCAGTGGGATACAACTGCAGAAAGGGAGGAGAGGACAGGGCAGGGCAGGAAGAAGATTGTAAATGCAGTTTAGTTTATCTGACTCCAGTTAGGATTCAACTGAAGTATTGTGTACATTGCTACAGGTTTGTACTTGGTAGCCGTGTTGGTCT
>JAGPOW010001296.1:131285433-131298866 GCA_030014935.1 Caiman crocodilus
TGGTTGTTATCTCTGCTGTTTGACACACAACATCCTTTTATTTCCCGAGGGGCAAAAAAACAGATGTACTTGCAAGATCATTGTAAGTTTTCTAAAATGGATTGGTTTTATGTATTTTCTATCTCAAAAAAGATTAGGGATGGATGCCAAATCTTTAAATGCCCAATATCCATGGAAGATAAAACTGTTTGCTTGTGGTCATCTCTTCTCATATCGTATTTTTGTGTGTTCAGCTTAGATTGTGTGGACTGTCTGGGAGCTGAGTAGGAGAAGAGCAAACTAAGAACTAAAGGGTGTCTACACAAAATGCTTAACTACTTAGCAGATCAATCTACCAAGTTAGTTTACTAACTAACTATGCAGTTATTTACTACCTGTATTTATGGGTAGTAACTAACGCCACAATAAACTAATCTACTGCAAAGTAAAGCATCACCATCTACACGTGCATACATTTACTGTGCAGTAGATTAGTCTATTGTGGCGTTAGTTACTACTCATAAATACAGGTAGTAAACTAACTGTGCAGTAGTTCCTGTGCAAATAGAGCAAGTGTAAATGCTGGCCTGGAGCATGTCCTCGGACCTGCCGCAGAACTGGGACAGTTCCTGTCCAGCTCTGGGCTGGCTGAGAAAATCCTCATGCATCCCAGGGCTGGCTAGGAGCTACCCAGAAGGGAGACAGTTCCCAGCCAGCCCTGGACTGTGCAGGGAAGCCCTGCTGGGCACAAAACTTGTCCCCATGTGCATGAGGTGGGAGAGCTCTGCAGTGGCAGCCATATCCCAGCCTTATGCATATCAGGACCCCCTGGTGTGGAAGGGGTAAGGAGGCAGTTGCCTCTGCAGCTGGCAGCTCTCCTGGCCCTGTGCAGATGGGGATGGGCCCTGTACTCTCTACCAACCCTCAGGTTAACACCCAGGGAAAGTCTGGAGCTCCCCTTGGCTGCTACTGTTGGATCGGTCCTGTACTGGGTGGTTCTCACTGGGAGCAGATTTGCTTCCACCAGGGGGCACATGTAGATGTGCTCCTAGGAAAGGCCTTTATAGCATTAATTGCCCAAAGTGAATGGGAAGAATTGGGAGTGGTGACTGGGCAAAAACACTAGGGCAGGAATCAAAGAAAGCATAATTAAGACTGGAGGAGAAGCTGAGGGAGAGAGACTGGGGTCAACAGGGTGGTAAGGAGGAACAGATCAGATAAGGAATCAGAGCATTTGGGGATTGGTTAAGCAAAGAGATTTGAATTAGCAAAGGAGCACTTAGAGGGAGATTAAGATTTGGGAGACTAAGATGGTTCTTTCCTAAGACCTAGGAAAAAGTGAATGAGCCTGTGTGAGCTAGAGCTAGCGAAGAGGCAGGATTGAGGCAGGAACAAGTTGAGGAGAGGGGAGCATTATCTGTGACCTGCCCCACAGTATTTAATCTCACCCAGCTCCTGTGCTAGCTCATGGGCGATGCAGGCTGGCCAACTACAACTGGTAGCTGTTACTCCATTAGCTCTAGTGACAAGTCTGAACAGTGGAATTAAAAGCTGACAACCATGCTCACAGCTTGTGCTGGTTTCAAAATGATGCCATATCATGGTATTGCTATTTTTCTGTCTTGTTTTCTAAAAATCTCTAGGAAATTACAAACAGAAACTCAGAACACTAGCATGGTTATCCACATATCCCCATCGGCACGCATGGTTGAATGGGAATGGCTTGTGCTTTGACTGTGAGCTAAGGAACAGCCATTTTGATTAATTTGATCTGAGAAAATGGCAAGTCGCCTAAAATGGGCAAGTGATGTTTTTTTTTTCCCTGAAGAAAATTGCTGGCTTGAGGCTACTGCTCTGCTTCACCTCGCCACAGGTTGCAGCATCGATATGATCCTCCAGACTGCTATGCTTTTGTGGCTCAAACCCAACGTGGAGGCTCTGTTTATGGTGATGAGAAAATAGATGAGTTTATACCTCTTTTGAGGCTCTGCTGAAAATGTCGCTTAGGTCAAGGAAGAATACTGTTTTTGCAGACGAAGTGGCATAGATGCCAGCATTCTCCTGAGATAAGTCTAAATTTAAAAAGGGGGCAAAGTGAATTAGGGGGTTTCTTTATTATATAATTCTTTATAAACACACTGATTTTTTTTTCCAGTGAACACACTGATCTCACAATGGGTTTGATTTTACATAGTGTAAAAAATACAAAAGGACAGTAAGAATCATCCTCAGTGGGTGCATCTGTACAAGACGCCATGTTGCTGTAGTGATGCACTATGGCAGGGGTTTTCAACCTTTTTTGGCATCCGGTTGGGAAGCAAGGAATCCCCCAGCTGGTTGACAAGCGGGGGGGGGTGGTCAGAAGGGAGAGTCCCCCGGCAGCTGATCCACGGGCAGCAGAGGCGAAGGTCCCCTGCCCTCAGTGGCGAAACCAAAAGCACCACCAGCAAAGCTAGAAGTGTTCCCACTTCTCTGCACCGCATGCCCTCTGTGGCCTTTCCAAATACACCCAGGGGTACATGTGCCCCCAACTGATAACCCCTGCACTATGGTGATGTAGCTTGTCACTATGGCGACTGTGAGGCACAAACCATGACACTGACACTATGTCGCTGTAGCAACGAGCTACCTCGCTATAGTGCATCGCCACGGCACCATAGCTGCTAAAATAACAATGTGCTGTCCTTTAGTACTTCCTAAAGCAAGTACTAAAGGACAGCACAGTAATGAATGCACCGTGGGGGGTATGTGTAGATGTGCCTAGCCAGAGCCGGATAGGTGGGGGTCAGCATAGGTTTGTTTGCATCAGTACACTTAAAGATTTCCCTGCTCTTTGCAGAACACTTCCTGATTTGTTCTTGCTTTTTGGAACAAAAAGGCCTAGTGGTTTTTCCTCTTCCCTGCAAGTTCTTTGAAAAAAAGTTATTATACATAGGGAATTGTAGCTGTTTAAGTAGAAAGGCTCTAAGCAAACGTTTTGGTAAGTATGTGTTCTTGCTGCTGCTGATGTAATGTGCCGATGCCCACTGCCGGAGCTGGTAAGGGAGGTCGGCTCACAAGGTGGAGCTGAAATTAAATAAAAATTACAATTAGACTGATGACTGTTTAGGATTTAGGGTTATACCTTTACATGGACATCTATCACCATAGGATGCAAGTGCCTCATAATACAATAAAAACATGGGATCAGTGAATCGCACATGGGAATAAATCAGAGCTTCCCAAAGAGTTGTATTTAAAATACTTAAGTACAATAAGACCCCAAACTGGCTCTGACTATTAGGTGCTACTATAATATTAAATCAGCAATAGCCTAGGCTGAACGCGACATTCATAATCCTGTGTTTATAAACAGAATTAGACTCATTACTAATCCTAGGTAACAAAATAGAAAGTGTCCATCTATTTCATTTATGTTTAAAGTTATAGCCAATTACTGGTATAGGAGAGAGAATAAGCAATTACACTGGTCTGAGGGTTAAGTTCTCCCTCCCCCTTTTAAAAGGGTATATGGTTATGGCTGTTTTTTATATATTCGAATATATTCTTATATATTATGTGTGTGTGTATAACATATGAGTGACCCCGTGGGAGGGAAAGGCTAGTGGAGCACACCCCAACAGAAAAGCACCAGGCCAGAGGTCCACAGAGTGGGGCTTGAGGCCCATGGGGTATAAGGCCCAGAAGCTCCAGTAAGGGAACAGAGTATCAGCCCCAGTGAGGGGGCGCAGTGAGATTCAGAGGCCGCGTAGACTACGGTCTGTGAGGGGGGCCTGAAGGACTGCACATAAGCTGACCCATAGGGCAGAGAGCGAGCGAGCCCAGTGAGGGTGCAACAGCAGGCCTAGGAGGGGTCCAGTGTAATTATGTGGTCCATGAGCTCAGAAGGAAGAGCTGTATGGGAGAGGGCTAGCTGTCAAGAACCTACCAATAAAACCTCGACTGGTCAATGGTGGGGCCAGGACCAGGACGGTCAAAGGGCCTGAGCACCCACCACAAAGGACAGCCAAAGCTAGAGGCTTGGAGTCCCAACTAGCCTAGGGACGAGGCTAGGGCCTGTGAGGCCCAAAGTCCAAGAAAGGGTCACTGCCAGATGGAAAGGGGTCTAGGGGGATTTGCAGCCCAGTATGAGGGTGGAGGTTAGGCTGCCTGAGTAGAAGGGATCCAGGTCAGGGTCTGAATGGTCAGACTAGAATACAGTGGGACCAGAACCATGTAGTGATGCCATCTGCAAGGCATGGGATGTAGTGTAGGGTTGGTTTGGAGCCATGTATTACACCCTTGGCATCAGGCATTAAATGGGCAGCCTCCAGCCTATAAACACCTCTTCAGTTGCATCAAAGGTGAGGCAGGTGGACGGACTGCCTTAGACAGGTGGGCAGGCCGATGACTGGATGGCCTCGAGACGGCTCCCTGTCGCAGTCTCAAAGCTCAAACTCCAGTTTAAAAGAATACAGCACAATAAGATGACCTTACCTTATGTGCTAACTGCTTCTCAAACCTTGGTGACACAAAGGTCCAGGGACCCATGTTCTGTGGTTCCTCCTGACTCCAAATAAAATCTGTAAGAGAACGTAAGAATCAGAGCCATACGGGGTCCCTCTAGCCTAGTCTCCCGTCTCTGACAGTGGCAGGAATGGTTGCTATAGAGGGACAACATTGACCCAGATATCTCTAGAGTGATCTCTTTCCTGTTCAATACCCTCTCCGGCATCCACCATTATTGGTTAGAGATGCCAGAAGAAACGTATCCAACCGTTCTATTCAATAGCCAATAAGAGATCTATCATCCATGAATTTATCTAGTCCCTTTTTGAACCTGGCTGTGCTATCTGCCTCCACCACATCCTGTAGAAATGGACTTCCACAAGCTAACTACGTGGTGTGTAAAAACGAAGAACCTTTCTGTGTATATCTACACTGCACATTCTCTCACTGAATCCAAAACCAGGCAATGACATATCTCCTCGGCTAATCCCCTTTGTTGCATTATTCCTATTGGTTCTACAGTGGTCTGCCCAACCCTAACCAGGGCTCTGCCTTCCATGCTTATGTTCACCAGGCTGGATTCACCTTCGTGTCACAGACTGCTAGAGCCAGAGGGCTATATTTTTTAATGAACACCCCCAAAAAACTGTAAGGTGTGAAAACACACATGGGCAGGCGTAAAAGTGTATGATTTAAAAACAAACTATCCCTCTCTTCCCTTTTTTGTTCTTCTACCTTCAGCTCCTTGTATTACAGAAAACATTACCTTGACTTTCTTTCTCTGTCAAGGTATCAAACAGCAGAGAGTCTGCCACTGAGTTAAATCAGATCTTCAATCTTTATTGAAATGCACACATGAAATTAAACCCCAATATCAGAAAGGCAGTCAGGACAAGGACTGTCTCCGACTCTATGCCTGTACAATACCTAACCAAGTGGGGTTCCAGTTTCACCTGAGGCCTGCAGGTAACATAGTATAACAAATAATGTCAAACTCAATAAACTGAGTAGAAACTGGTAGCGTATAGTCGGAGGTGTAGAAAAGTTGATTCAAAATTGCGCGTCCATCTTGTAGACCCTAAAATGTTATGCTTAGCTCATGTAATAAAGGCTTAGTGTGTTTGAAAAGCAGTCAGATTCAAACTATTCATAGAGAGGAAAAACACTCTAGGACTTTAGTACTAAAAGGCAAGAGTGACAAGCAGGAGCTCCTAGATAGCTGTGGGTTTATTTCACCTCCTTTAAGAAAACCTACAAGCGAAGTGCAAAGACCTGTCTGACCTTTGGCATTCTTGTATTTGTTCATTTCTTGCTGAAGAGCTTCCAGAGGGAAAGGGCACAGCTCTTCAAGTCTGATGATGGCAGTGCTGCGCTGCTGTTCTCCAAGGGCTTCCCTCTGTTTCACCAAGGCATAATAATGTTTGCCCGAACACAGCACCACCCGGGTAACACTAAGGGACAGAAAAATGCAAATAGCTGAGGTACAACCACTTAAAGAGACACTGTGCAGCCACTATAAGCTAAACCCAAAATGCTTTTTCTCTTTTTAAGAATCTTTTCAGGCCAAAGTGCTGAATATCTGAACACAAAAGAAAGTTTTGTGTTCAGATACTCAGTTTTGGAGGAGGGTAGAAAGGGAGAAGGATGGATCCAGTGGTTTGATTGCCATCCAGGGACTCTGAGGACCTGGCTCTGCCACAGGTTGCCTATGTGATCCTTGATAAAATCACTTAACCTATGTCTTAGTTCCCCATCTGTAACGTGGGGAGAACAGCATTCTTCTGCTGCACAAGTGTTGTGAAAGATATTGGGGCAACAGGACACCACACTGATGGGGGTGACAGATACCTCAAACAGAAGTTAGTGGGCAATTTTGCTATTGCTGAAGCAGGACAGGGGAGAGACACATGCACAACACACTATTAAAATACGAACTGCGGCTTCAGCCATGGTCCTCATCCCTACACTCTTTACTTCAGCATCTCAAACATCCAAAAACAAAGGCTACAAAAATAATTGTGCTTCCTCATAAAAAGTCAAGGGACAAGGAGAGAGCACTTGCATTTTATAAATGAGCAGAACCAGAGGCTGATGGGGGTGGAAGTGGTACAGCAGTCCAGATGCACCCCTTTTAGAAACCCTGGATCTGCAGAACTGATCTGTGTCCAGCGTATTACAGAGAGAAGCAGGATAAGCCATTCCCAAACTCAGCTCTATTAACAGACCTCAGACCCGAACTGCTATACCCAAAACCTTTCTAGTGTTTTATTCCTGAGCCTTCTCTACGAGCTGCCAGCTGTGCTAAATTGTGTGCTTGCTTTGAGTGTACAATTCCCCAAGGACTGCACAATAAATCACACTAAGTTTGCATTTATGGAAATCTCCTTCACATCCTTCTCTTATTTACAGGGGTGCTCATTCTGCTTCTTCATTCTCTCTCCTCAGGA
The DNA here is from genome assembly GCA_030014935.1 of Caiman crocodilus. NCBI lineage: Eukaryota > Metazoa > Chordata > Crocodylia > Alligatoridae > Caiman > Caiman crocodilus. The sequence goes on from JAGPOW010001296.1 coordinate 131,292,348, forward strand.
AATTATCAGGCATAAAATTTCCAAGTATAAAACTTGCTTTAGTGACAATTATGCAAATAAGTTTTTGGAATGTTAATATTAGAAATAAGAATGAAATTACCTTTTTGGGTCAATTGATGAATCACCAATGACTGGCCGGAACGTTGTCCCTGGAGCCAATTCCTGAAGACCTGACACAGCAGCCTAAGGCCAGGGAAAAAACAGGATATTTAACTTGTGGTGTACAAATCTAAAAGGTGTAAAAAGCAAATGACAAGTAAGCAGGAAGTGAAATATCAGCCTGAGAAATATCCACAAAAAGTCATATGCTACTGGGTATAAATCAAAAAGTTATCAGCCACCCATAGCAAGTGACTTCCTTTGCTAACAATGTTCATTGTTGACAGTGGCTACAATAAAACCGACAAACAGCTGATACTGATCATCATTAGAGCAATTCTGGCATGCTAATTTTAGCTACCAGATTTAAAGAAGAAAAGTATACCACTGTAAAAAATTACCTAGGGGAGGGGTTTTTTGGTTGGTTGGTTTGTTTCCAGGATTCTCTCGCTCCACAGAAGGCAAAAGCTAGTAGGACTGATGTACTCTGGGGCAGTCTTGTGATCCTCAAACACAGCAAGTTGTTGTGTTAATGCAAAAAGATCAGGAAGCAAAACTGAGCAGTGCCGTTTTAACTGTCTGCTGTTTGCATTTCACACACATCAAGGTCGGACTAAGAGGACACAGTCAAATTAGACACTGTTGTAGCTCCTTTTTAAAAAACGCACGTGGGAAATTTAAGTGTTATAGTGGTTTGGCTTGGACTGGTAAAATTTACCAGTGCAAGATACAAGCCAGGGTTTAATTGATTTGGTGTCCAGGAACAAAGTTGTACCAACAGACCCTCACTGGCTCAAAATCATCTTTTCAATTAAGTCCATGTAGTTTGGCATTTTGATTAGACCTTAGAGAGAAGAAGAAAGAGCAACCATGGAAGAGAGGTTTGCCTTACCGGGAGCCTGAGGAGCATTTTGGGAGAGGCAATGATTAGTGGTTTCCGGAAGTTTCGAATCATCTGCCTTCGGAGTAAATGGAAATATTGTGCTGGGGTGGTTGGATGCACCACTGACATATTCACATTATCACTATCAACTCCCTCCTCTGAGCTGTCACACATCTGTGAAAAGGGAACACAATAATACCTCATCAAACCACAAACCAAGCATGCAAGACCCAGCAAAGGAGGACTGTGGTATTCACACTAATATCTGAAAAGGGAAAGAAGTAAGTGTTCCAACACGTGCCAAAAGATCCTGCCTGACTTACAGGGAAAGGCAAACAGGGAAGGAGGGATCTGGCTTTAGCTCTACAGTATTACAGAATCCTGCTGGCACCCTGTCTGCATTACAAGCTTAACAGGCTCTGCAACCATTCCTATTCCTCTGTAGCAGAAACAAGCTTTAAAACAAAGTCTCTGTCTGAGCCTGGACCCGTATGCTACCATCACTCAGTGATAGTTTGTAAAGATATCACGGAGTTGTTTGGAGAAAGAGGAGTCTGCCCCCATCTGACTTCCTGCCCTTTCGGCAGAGGGCTGGCCCCCATGATCTTGTGAGGTCCCTTCCAGCCGTAACATTTATGAAATCTATAAGTTAAGTACATAAATTGTTTACCGGTTTGGTTTATAATGAAAACTAACCTCACCCCTTACAAATTAAAGGTCGTATCTTTCTTATGCAAGCTTTTAGTCATAGGATCTTCATAAGAATTTGGCCTGTCCAGGACCACGCTGGAAAAATGAGGCATGAAGCTGTAAAAGAGCAACTTAATCTCCACTGACTAATCTATTATGGGCCTTGCCTAAGCTTGTGTCAAACTCTACAATGAAATTACTAACTCCAAGTTTCCACCTGAACTCTTAAGCTCATCCTTTCTCCCTTACCCATACACACCATTTCTTTTTCACAGATCCTATCTTGACTGAAGGATCCTAATTAGACTTTCCAACCTTTCCCCTGACAAGTGCTATATGCATGCAACAACCTGCGACAGCTTCTCCCCAAAGCATTTGCCATTGACAAGCCTCAATAACACGAGATAGAGCGGTGCATTGATCGACCTGCAAGAAGCGTTCTAATCGACAGGACGAGTGTTCAGGGCCTGCGCCATCATAGCCGTGGGGAAGAAGAATGACAATTCCACTCTGCAGGAGCCACTTAGCTTCACCTAAACAAGGAAGATAAGGAGAGATTTATGTTGGACATAAAACCCCAAAAGGACTTGTTACCTTGCATTAAGACTGTGAAAATCATCTCCCAGAAGGCTTTTTTTAAACTAATCTATCAGGATACTAAAATCACCATGCAATTACTATCATGAGATTTAATGTGGGAGTTAATTGGTCAATTTTACAGTTTGGCATGGTACAAATTTGATTATCCGAAGTGTCCCAAATTGGCAGTAACATGAGTTTTTCCAGGGGACACTTCATATACAAATCAGGCTCTAAGGAGAATTCAGTCTCCAGCACTTGTACCAGCTCCCTCTTCTCCACTTAAAAGCCTGAAATTGGTGTAATTTGTTGCTGAAACTGTAAACCCTGACTCCACTTATATTTGATCAATCTCTCATCCTGATTAGGTAGGTGCCTCTGGCAAAAGCCTCTTAAAAAGATAAAAAAAATATTAAGTAGATGTAAACTTAAAATTCTCTGAATGGAAGTAATTCACTGTTTGTCCTCTTCTGAATTCTTGTACAGCAAATTTCTGTGCCAAACTACTAGGAAAGTGAGCACTTTAATATCTAGTACGTCAGCTTAATCACTTGGCCTTGATGGTATTAGCATACATTTCACCCAGCACTGCAGTCCTGTCCTACCATTCACCATAATTAGGTTAAGCCCATTTCCTGGGAACTTCCTCAATGAAATGCCATCTCAAATTACGTGCAAATTCTATTATCCCAACACACCACTGAAAAAGAATTCTGCTGTCAAACAAACTGAGGTCTGACTCCGCTTGCAAATTCAATTTGGTTTTATGACCAATATTTAAAATTGTAACATCATTGTGGATTAAGTCATCCTTGCTCTGCTTGCAGTGATTTTTCTGCTTTCAATTTTGAATAGACCTTTCACAGACACTTGTTTGTGGTGGGGGGGGAAATGAGGGAGGTTCTCTACGTAAGTAGATTTCTTGCACCCATGACAGGGAAGAACTGCTTGCCTTGTGCATACCGTCTTAGTTCAGAGGAATATTTGTAAACCCACCAATGGCAATACCTCCAAATAATCTACCCCTTCTCCACTCACCTCCAGAAATGAAAGTGTCAAATATAATCTGGGCCCCATTGAAGAAATCGCCAAACTGAGCCTCCCAAATTGGTAATAATTTGGGACTCTCAATACTCATTCCATATTCAAAACCAAGCACTGCTTCTTCAGACAGGGGGCTGTTGCTCACCTAACACAGAGAAATAGTTTGGAAGCAGTGATAGGGATAGAAAAAGACAGAAAGGATCTGCTTTATGGAGTCAAACGCAATTCTTTGAAATCAAAGCATATCAATGAAAAAAATTTTTAGATGGCCCCTTTATGACTTCATCTACCCATCCACAGCTGATCTCCCACCAAGAAAAAACTTCTAAACCATTTTAAATGGGAGTTAAAAGATAATGCACTACGGCTGAAGATGTATAGCTATCTCCCATCAGCATTACCATTGGTAATGGTGTAATGCTGCTCATCTGCAAGTCAGAGCACGATTCCTTTCACCCCAGGCTGACTCTAGTGGCCAACCACTTGTTATACACAAGACCAGCCCCTTTAACTAGGGAAAAGGTTTGGAGCCTGAAAACCTGGGTGGGTATTCTTCCAGAAACAAGATGGGAATCCCACTCTTGACACACAGATGCCCCATGCATGAATGATCCAATTCCTTTGGTCAGCAGCATCTGTTGATGCTGTGCCTGCGCCCCAGAAGTTGTCATGTCTCCATTTTGCCCAACATGAAGCATGGAGAAGGTCCAGCCACCCCTATCTTTCACGTGATGCCTCAGTACTAGCTGGCAAAGAGGACTCTTGGTGCCCACTCTGCCTGGGATATGGACACGTGCCACAGCAGTGCTCCATTTGTTTCTCTCTCTCAAGTGCACAAGAGAAGCATGCCTGAAAGTGCTTCTCAGGAGCTGGCTGCAGAGAGATGAAGATTAGGCCTAGACCACAAACATCTGGTCTATTGTCAGTTAGCACCCCAGTGAGCAAAGCAAAGCTGCTTCTCAAGCAGAAAGTACCTACTCTTGATACCATATGAAGTCCTGCTCTGTCAAGTGTGCAGCTTACCTCTAGGAAGCCCTTCTGGTCTGGGGACATGTGGTTCAGAGGGATGTAAGTGTCATCCGTCTCTTGGCAAACCAACATTGCATGTCGTTGGCTGAAAGTTCCCCTGCCGACATCCTGTCCACTTAATCGGATGTTAAACCCTTATCAAGCAAGGAACAAAGTATGGTTAAATAATTCAAGCTGCAAAAGGAGACCGCATAAGGGACAATAGCTCCCCATGCTCCACAATATCGCTCCTCTCTTCAAATCTCTCCTGACCACATAGAATTGAAGCTTATTTATTGTAAGACCCTGGATCTATTTGCCCCACTTTTCTTACCCATATTTGCACTCTTCAGCCAACATCCTCCCAACACTTCCCATGCCTTGGTCCCAACTGCTCCTCAGGATCCTTTCTACCACTCATTTTTTGTACTTCCCCACTTCACTTTGTACACTTGCTCTAAACACTATTAGCTCTTGCAGACCTGACCTTGTTCCCCTCCTTCAAAACACACTTCACCCATGAAGACTTTCAATATTGCCCCTGGTTCAGATTGTACATGCCAATGCTGCTGTGATGGGTAACAGCTTTCGTATAAATAGGTAGCCAGACTGATCTACGTGAACCACTTTCGTCTTTGGCTGGAACCTAAGTTCTTTGGAGCAGGCACCAAAATGGTCACCGCTATTACTAACACACTGAAGCTAATGAAGACAAGAGCGCCAACTGAACACAAGCTATCACCCTTCCATCCTAGCACTGGACCCTTTTGAGCAAAGACTTCCACTTCTGGCGACTGCTTAGTTATTTTGCGATACTAGTAATAAGCAACCAAGACATCAGAAACAAACCACAAAATACAAGTGTAATGTAAACTGAAGACCAGGTCAGAGTGGAGAAAAATCTATTAGTCAACCATAGGAGTATTTTTTTTTCCAGAATAAGCATATGGGTTGTTCCCTTGGACTCAATCAGTACGACTGGTCATGTGCTTAGCTTCAAACCTTCAGTTGTTTTATTTTCCTGAATGAAGGCCTTAATCCTTTGGGTCACTTTAGGGACTCATTTATAAGCAAAGGTGACCCAAGAGAGTCATGACTCATAACTGCATTTTTAAGCTAATTAAGCAGCTGAAATGTCAGGTTTTATAGCTGGTAATAATTCTTGCAACTGATGATAAGATGTGCGCAAAACTCATATGGCAACAGTGTTTTCTATTCCCTGCTGTCGGGTTGTTTCTTACCTTGGCTGAGCAGGGCTCCAAAAGCTAATGCTTCAGCCGTAGCCCAGTCCAATTTTGTTCCCTCCTCCACTTTCTGTTTTCTTGCCTGTCCATTAACGAGAAGTAAAAATAACGGGTTATCACTTCTGTCTGCACATCAGATGCCACTGATCAATCTATGTAGCTAGAAAACCCCCCCACATAGAGCAACACAACTACTCCAAGTCATTATTCACCACAAGCACTTAGCCTGTAAACAGCTCTCTGCATGTGAAGGGGACTTCTGTTCATTCAGATGAACAATGACTCATGAATCCAATTACAGGGTGTGAAAACCTTGGATCTTGAACTATTTAGAGTAGGAGCTCTGCTTTTAACATCTTATTCTTTTGCTCCATCTAGTTAGTGCTGGTGACAGATGCCAGAATGCAAGTATTCTGTAGCTGGAGAGACCATAGGCTGCATCCATGGGCAGAGCTAGGACTTTGAAAAGAGGGGTGCAGCTGATGTAGTACATCATCATATGTAATACAATACACATTTTACTCCAGGTAGAAATGAACCAGAACCTTTATAATAATATGCTAGGGGCCTAGGGATATATTATTCATTTTAAGATTGAAGCAAACGCAATATAACCTTTATTGGAATCTGCACTGATTTGCAAAATCATCTCTTACATACAAACAGACACAACAAGCTGGGCAAAATATAATCAAAAGATATTGTGTCCTTGGTCTTGTTGTCATTAGAATCAAATGCACATCTCTTTCAGATTGATAAAACACAATCTAGCTTTCCTGAGCATCTTGACAGTCTAATGCTTCACTGAAAGTTGTTTCCACACCTGTTTTGATGTTCACTTGAGTTAATGTTTCCATACTCCAGTTGATGTTTTTGGCTTCAGTAAAATAATAAGTAAGAATAGCAATCAGATCCCAGCCGCAACAATAGAGAATTATTTTGTCTCAAGAGGATTATGCTCTTTTTTTTTTT
>JAGPOW010001296.1:131298966-131336908 GCA_030014935.1 Caiman crocodilus
TTTTTTTTTTTAAACATCATCACGTTCTGTGTTACATTTCTATAACAGGCCTCCTGCCTGAGTAACGGGATTAACTCAGAGCATCAGTAAATCCTACAGACCTGCACATATGTCTTCAGAAGGTGGCTGTGCATTTGGAGCTCTTCAGGGACTTCCACGGACTTGATTCCAATGAACTGGAGGAGCGACACAGGCACACCCGTGTCCCACGTGGTGATCCTAGCGGTGGGTTCCACCATGCCACTCCAGTGCGCCTGCAGGTTGGTGGGAGGAGGTGTATACAACGTCATGTTGGCAAGATGGTTGTTCAGTTTGGAGTAGTATGATGTCTTTATCTCTGATACTTCGTCCTCAGTCATGAGTCCACCAGCTACTAGCTGCTCTGCATATGTATCTGGGATGCTCTTACGAGATCTGTCAGGGGAAAAAATAAATAAAACCTCACAGTTAAAAGTAATGAGGAAACATAACCCTGTCAGTATGAGGCAGAATTATACACGCTGCCTGATGGAGTCTCTACTTCTGTTATTCCAAGTCTGGCAAAAATTCTCCAGGACACAACTTGATGTACTGTCACTGTACTGGAAAGGTTTCTTTAATGGGCAATTACTGGGGAAAAATAAAGGCTCACAGTCAGGTGAGTCCTGATACTATTAGGCTCATCTTTGAAAAATAATGAGCTCGCAGTCAGCTTCTAATGAGCTCTATACCCATTTCACTGTACCCTCCATATCAACTCTGACAATCCATGGATGAAATGCTGCTTTTGGAGCTAAAATTAGGATTAGTATTAACACTCATACAAAAGTTAAGGATCTAGCTAAGCAGACAGCCATCTTAAGCAGGCCTTCTAGGTGCAACTCCACCAAAACCCTTCCTACCTAGGAGTTCATACCCTGAACCCAGAGGTTGATTTGCCCTTTCCTCACAGGTAAAATACAAGTAACATGTGAGCTTGTTCTTCAAAGGGGCATCAACTAACGAACTAGGCATGCCTTCTCGGTAACACCTAGTTTCTCTTTAGGATGCAGGTTCTCTTGACAACATGCTGAAGACAGCACAGCAATGTCTACCGGCATGTCTATGACACTTCTATGTGTCTATTGAGACTTCTGCTGTGAACAGCAAGACAGAGCGAGATAGATCAAGGGCTCAGATTAGATTTCAGCCAGAGGGTTCTGTTATAATATGACAGTGAAGAAGAGTGTTATGCGGGGCTTGTGCAGACACAAGTTCCACTTTGGTCCTGTTCTTCATGTTAGAAGTATTAACCCTACCTAATGATTTTGTACATGCCGGGATTCGTGAAGAACGGCTCGTCGAGTTCATTGTGACCCCACTGTCTGTAACACAGCAAGTCAACAATCACATCCCGTCGGAAGTTGCGCTGGTATTCGACAGCTAGGCGTGTGGCTCGGATGACTTCTTCAGGATCATCTGCATTCACGTGGATAATTGCACACCCAATTATCTTACCTGCACCAGGAGTCAAAATATAGGAGGATAAGTCACACTCAGGACAACATCCAACCCTCTTCATCCTTTGCAAACATAGGAAAGTGAGCCTGGTTTTCTGATCTGACCACTTTCTCTTAACCCAGGTGGGTAACCTCAGTAACAAGGGAAATCTAGGGATAGGAGCTATAAAAGCAATGCAGAGAAATAGAACAGCTTGCTTTTCCATCAGTGTTCCTGTATCCACCAACATCTGATCTGATGAAGCAGTAAAACAGAAATACTTAATATAAAATGGCCAAGACACGCACCTACATTTGTTTAGTTCTGGGGGGGATATGATTACAGACATACATAGGAATGAATCTCATGTACAAGTCAACCAGCTATACTATGATCATAGCAGAGGTATAGTGAAGTGATACAGTACATGAAAGACGGTTGAGGGGGCATGGTGGTGCTGGCGGCGGTGGCAAACGGGGAGCTCATGCAGATGCAGCCAGCACTGTGGGGGGTGGGGGGGTGGCGGCGAGTGGTGACCACCCTTTTCATAGGGGTGCACTACCAAGCTCAGGAGGTGCACATGCACCCATGTGCACCACCTATGCAATCGCCAATGATACAGTAGGACTTCGCTAACACAAAGCCTGAAAGAGCCATACTGGACACTGATATTCAGTATAATAAACTGATATAAAAGAGTGCTTAGTATACTAAATCACAAGACAGGTTTTAAATGCGTGTTGATTATAATAAAAAGCAATCTTCACTACTGATGAAAACTTCATAGTAATATATTTTTACAGAATGCCATAGAATATAATACAGGTTCTATGGCATTCTGTAAAAATAGTACTTTTTTATTACATTGTTGAGTGGGTGAAAAATTCTTTGCATTTGGTTTTTGCTTTTTAACCCCATAGGAAAAGGGCTAGAAGGAACCTCATAAGCTCATCATGTCCAGGCCCTTGCTCAAGGCAAAATCATCCAGAACTAAACTAGCCCAAGGTCTATCCAACCTGCTCTTGAAAACTTCCAAGGATGGAGATTTCACAATTTCTCTAGGTAGCCTGTTCCAATGCTTGACCACCCTGATAGTCAGAAAGTTTCTCCTAATCTCCAACATACATTTTATCCGCTGAAGCTTGAGGCCATTGCTCCTAGTCACGTACCTTATGGCCACATTAGCCTATCCTCTCCGTAATGACCCTTTAGGTATCTGAAGACTGTTATCAAATCTGACCTCAGTGCCCTCAGTTCTCTTCTCCACACTAAATAATTCTATTCTTTCACTTTCCCCATAAATGTTACATCCCAGACCACAATCCAGCAGTATAACCAGGGCAGGCCAAGCACCTTTGGGGCCCAAAAAACCAAAAGTGGCTGCTGCAGGCAGCTGATGAATGACAACTGTGATCACAGAGTCAACCAAAGTTGCCACTGTCCCTGTGCCCCAGGCACCCAGCTGTGTTCCTATGTTGCTGCCATAATCATTTTTGTTGTGCTGTGCTGGACACTTTCCAGTCTGTTCACATCCTTCAGTACTGCAAAGTGGGTACAGTGTTCAGTATTTCCACCAAACAGAGCGGAAGAATCACTTCACCTGATTTGCAAGTGACACTCCTGTCGCTACATCGCAGTATGCTGTTCAGTTTTTTTTGCAAACGAGCACACTGTTGGCTCATATTCTACTTCTGGCCCACTGTACCCACTTTATTCTGCAGTACTACAGCCTAGTCAGTCATTCCCAATCTGTATTTGTACATGAAATTATTCCATCCCAAGTGCAGGATTCTGCACTTGACCCTGTTGAATTTCATCTTATTGATTGCCAAGCATTCTTCCAGTTTATCCAGATGACTCTGGATCCTAATCCTGTCCTCCAAAGTGTCTGCAACTCCAACCAACTTAGTATCATCCACAAATTTGCTAAGCATGTTCTACTGTATTCTCAAAATGCACACATATGTTGCCTAACTCATCCCAACAGAGGTGATTCCACAGCATGTGTGAACATTAACTGTACAGACCCCAAAGAAGAACATATAGAGTTTATAGTTATTTTTGCATAGGCTACAAAACAGCTTGCCTCATGCACCTGTTACACGTACCAATGTCGCTACAGTACAGTGATGATCTCCCTCGTTCTGGAGGAGTGGTATATCCCAGCTGGTTGTTAACAATCAGATGGATGCTTCCACCAACTCTGAAATGTGGGAGATTAGAGAGCGTCAACGTTTCAGGAACAATCCCTTGACCAGAGAAAGCACCATCACCGTGAACCTGAATTATGGAAGGAGACAGAAAGGTCTCATTACTATCACCGAAACAGAGGTGTCAAAAATGAGATGTAACCCATTACTCATATTCCTTTAAAATTAAAAGGGGGAACATATACGGCTCTACATGTACGCCCAGATTCTAGCTCCTCTACTGGTTACTGTTGTCATGCTTTGAGAAATCTTGCAGTCTTAACTCCAAAGGTACATAGCCAGCAGCATCTAAATATATGTTGGCTGGTCCACCATCTGCTCAGAGCAGACTCATCTCTTAAAATAGACTGACCATTGCACACAGCATGATCTCAAATATAGTAGGTGCAGTAAAGGAGTCATGGTTAGCAACCCACAGTAGTGATCAATGAGCATTATTATAAGCCAGTCCCCATATGGTACACTGACTCTCTGCCCTAAAAATGAAATGTGGCACAAAGCAGACATGAAAAATAGAGCTTATTAACCCAAAAGTAGAATGCTATGTGAACACAGCTAGACTGAGCCCTGTTCTGGAGCAAGCTGTTGCAAAACTAGCTCAGGGTCTCTCTGCATGATGCTGCCTTGTGCTATACAGCCGTATCCTAAAGCATCTGAATAACATTGTTAGACAATGCCCTGGTATCATTCCCAGTTTCATCTATCATCCAGACACAAACCTTCTACAAGGAATCAGCCAATTGAGGAGGCTATGTAGGACATTTGATATCAAAGAACCTGAGTCACAAATCCCTTTTCTATTTAAATCCTCTGCAGTAGCTAGTTAGCCTCTCTTCCAGCAATGACAGCTCATTCTACTAAAATGGGAGCGGAAAACAGAAAGAAAAACAATATGGTAAATTGATTCTAAACAGTAAGTCAGCAGACCAGCACAAAAATCAGTTGCTCAGTAATCTTAGCCTTCAAGTAGAGGTTGGACCAATTTCTATGCTGTGAGCAGATGCTGCTAATTTTACAAGGGGCTCCCACAAAAAGCAATGAGTTGCTTAATTACTGCCACGGTAAAAGGCCCATTAATCTATGGAGCAGGTGAACAAATGCAAAAAAGCAACACCTCTTTCTTGGGACAGGGCAACTTCACTGAGCAAACAAGCTTCTCTTACTGGGTGGTAAAATTGCTCTGGCCAGTCCTTACTTTCCAGATAATACCTGCTCAGGGTGACACTACTGTTTAATTGTCAGCTCCATCTTCCATAATAGCCTATGTCTTAATTTCACCTCCTCCAGAAACTACTGAAGGCTGAGAAAGAGAAATGAAAAATTAATGAGATTCAGTCCATGAGTAAAAAGGAAAGACAGATGGTCAATAGGCTGCGAGTCATATATGCACGCACCCACCCTGCTTCCGAGTCCTCAGAAGTCCAACCTTTCAGCGTACTGTGGCCAGGGAGATCAGAGAACAACGGGGGGGGAAAGAGAGAGATGGAGGAATCCCTTCCTTCCTTCTGCTAATTAATATCCATTTCAAAATTACTCTAGAAACTGGAGCTTTGTCATTATTAAGCCCTTGTGATTTTGGAGAGAATTTCCAAACTTCTCTCCCCTACTCAAGATGCAGCTATGCTGAGACATTGGAGGAAAAAGAAGGGCATCGGTCTAGTTTTGAAAAACCACCCCATCCCCAAAAGACCCAACCATCTTCACTACCAGAAACCACCCCCACACACTTGATGCATGTTGAAATTGGGGAAAAGCTGCTTCTGAGGAAAGGCTAAACTAAAGATTGATTCCTTTGTGTTTGGCTAGAAGTTACAGGAAAAAAAATTATTTTAAAGGTCTAACAAATTTAGAAAGACAAGGTGAATTTTCTTGGGTCTTGTACCATCTGAGGCACTTCCAGCAACATGCAAGACCGAAGAGTGGTAGCCATAGCTAGAAACCCTGCATAGCTCTGGAACACAGAAATTCACATTTTAGACCAGAAATGTGACCTACCTCAGCCAGTTCTTGTTTCCTATGGACATCCCTGCCAAATGTTTTGTGCCCCATCCATGCACTGAGTACCAGTGTCTGTTCTTGAGTCATAAGAAAGCAGGGCTGGAGGGGGCCTCAGGAGATTGTCTAGTCTAACCTTCATACTCAAGGCAGGGTCATCCATAACTAAGCCATCCCAACCAAGGGGTTTGCATAACCTGCTCTTAAAAAAACTTCCAAGGACAGAGATTCCATCACTTTCTTGGGTTGTGGAATCACAGTTTAACTATGTTAACAATGTCTGATAGTTTGGACTGTTACGCACTCAAGAACTGTTACGCGTTGTCTTAGTGGGGATCCACTTCATCATTAAGCATGTCTTAGTTACAAATGGTCTGTTTTATATTGGAGGAAATACAATTCAGGATACTATGTATATAGACTACAAATAACCAGGCTCTTCTGATTTTAACTTGCATTCAGGAAGGAAGTAAAGAATTACAGAAAGGTAAAAAAATTAACAGCAGAAAAAGTACCGCGCATCCTTTAAGATGCTGAATTTTCAAATGGATCATTTTACAGTCTTGAGATATATAAACCTGCCTGAAAGTTTTGGGAGGGAAGATCTGAAGACCTTGGAGAGCTGAGTCCATGGCTCGTCTCCCAGTCTCCTTGGCTGTACTACTAATCTTTCACTCTCAATAACCAGCACTGAACTCTGCAGAGTGAGAAAGGGCCAGCTGCTGAGTCCCAGCTCAGCAATTCTGTACTAAGCCAATGACTGAGACAAAGCATACTACAGCAAACTGGCCTTGCAAACTTGCTTTCTACAACTATCTCTCTGGAAAGAGCAACTTGCAGGAGAGATGTAGCAAGAGCCCTAAGCAAGGCTCTGAAGCCAAAACTGAAAGAAGAGGAGCTTTATACCTCCATGTTCTTATTCTGCCTTGGCAGACTGCCTCCCTGGATTAATGGCCACCATGGTACCACACTGACCTTCCTTCTAGTGTTTAACCCAGAGCCAAGTTAAACACATGATCACAAATAATGCAGTAAAAAATCTTTTCTAATTCCCGTAGCAATCTCCTTGGGGAGCTGGTTTATGTTAACAGCTGTGGGTAGAAGAGCTGAGACCAGTACTAGTTTAACAGGAAGCAAAAAAGATGGTAAACTTCAAACACCAAACAACAGCTCCTGCTCAAAAGGGACTGAGTGATTGCTTTTTTGTTTTGCAAGATGGAAATATTTTAACAGGCGAGTCTGTAACGTGTTAACATTTTTCCTTACTTCCCTCCCCACTACCCCCATACATAAGAAGCCTTGCAAAAAGGCCAGACAGACGAATGCTCTTTTTCCTTTCATCTAAAGCTCCAGTAGGGAAGTGCATTCAGGGAGCCAGAGGAATGCACCACATTTGACAGAATGTGCCAGAGAAGAGACTGCAGCTGGGACGCAAACCCCACCATGAAATATTGCACGGGAATGCTTAGGGAGATGAGGGCTGTTTCACCAAATGAACAAAATACAGTACAAGCACTGAAAACAAAGAAAGTCGGCCTCCAGTCTCTAGAGTCAGCACAAAATCCAACAAAGTGCAAAAACCTGTCTTGTTTTACAGAACAGCTAGAAACACAAATGAGGCCCTCCAGCCCCAAGACACCTGTCCTTTTTGCATCATCCTAATTTCTCCTTTCTGATTTTTCTAGTGGTCTAGGAGTCACCTTCCAGAAGCATATACACATGTCTTTATTGCAGCCGACAGCTACTTTTCCCAGTAACTTTTTCCATGCTTATTATTCTTGGCAGGAAAGTAATCCTACTCCAGCCCCTTTATTCTCTTTTTTCCCCTAAAAATCAGAGAAACAGTCTTTTTGAGCTCCTCAATATACCAGAGAAAAAAAATCTCTATTAAAGTCTGTTTTATAATATCTGAGGTAAGCAAAGAGATTTGTCTGGAGAGCACAGCACCAGGAGAACAACATCCATTAAGATTACTGTACTGTATAAAGGTTTGTTGTTCATTTTTAATACTAATGGGTTTTCAGGCATTGTGAAGTTGAAGGTGCCTGCCTGGCTCCATTTCAGGTTTACCAGTGAGACTTAATCCATTCTACTTAAAAACAGTGGATGACAGCGGTAGTTTAACCTACAAAGGTGGCTGGGGGGAAGGGTACATGGAAAGAGGAATGCAGCTCTAAAAGCAAAGCATTCTTCCATCATGAAAATGGCTAGCTGAAGCATTCAAGATGAATCAGTTGCTTGGAAATCTTAAAAAACGGGGTAGGGGAAGAGCTCTTTTCAGCTGCATTAGGCCACCTACACAGCTTTCTTTTTTCCAATCAAGAATTAACCAAGCACTTTACATTTCTTCCTATTTTAAACTCTTTATGCTAAAAGAATGAGGCAGTACGTTGTTGCCTATGAAAGTCCATGCCTCTGAACCAGTTAGTCTCTGAACCAGCAGGTGCCACCCTGCTGTGCTTTCTTTTGGCCAAGGATTATCTTTCCTACCCCAGTTCAGAAACATGCTGTAGTACTCAATAACAAATACTGACTCAAGTACCTGCAAGCAGATGACTTTGTCTCCAGGCTGGGCAGAGCTGTCTGAGGAGTAATCTCCATCTAGCACTGACTGTTGTCTTCCCCGAGTCTTGCCAACAGCCACTGGGTTAATAGCTTCTAGATGAGAGGGGTTAGGCAGCAAGGTGACATGCACAGGACGGTGTGATCCAAAGTCTAGATCAACAGAGGACGTCAGGTGGGAAAGGACATCTCCAATCGCAGGTGAATTCTCTGGGAACTCGCTCAACCCACGCATCTTGCGAAACATAAGCTGCACAGAAACAAGCATAGTTATACAGTGCATCAGAAACAGGCTTGGTACTTAGGTTTCAAATCTAGAGAAGTTTTGATTCACTCTGCACGTATTCCAGAAGAACTGCTACAACTGTAGCCTTAGAGTCCTTTTGGTACACTTGGCAGAGCATCTTCATGGGGAGATCTGCAGAGCTAACATTAGGAAGAAACAGGCACTCACGCGGGCAATCATGTTATCACTTTGTACTCAAGGGCTGGCAAGGAGACAGACACACATTTAATTATTTTCTCAGTAAACAGCAAGTTGCTGCCAATGAAAGCGCCCATCCCTTACCTCTGGTGGAAACTGAAGAAGCCCAGTGAGGAGATTAAGCCTTCCGCGATGGGGCATGCCAAGAACTACGTCCGTCACCCCACTGTATGCACACATCTTGAACAACTCATGGAAAAAGCCCATCATACTCTCTGCTCCTTCACCCCCATATCGCTTCACCGTGGCAAACTTGGTGGCCAAGAAGTGGTCAAATTCCTGTCAGAAGGAAAAGCCAATTACTAGATTACAATATTGTTTTAAACACTTTCTAACAAATAAAATCCACAGCAACACAGTTCCATGCAGAAGAGACAAACTACGCACACCCCAGCTCACCTCAACACCTTCCCCACACTGCTGCAGCGTACTCGAGGCCCACGCGTACCAGATATGTGCAACAGAAAGCCAGTCCCAATTTGCTGCCTATTGTTTGCATCCGGGTTGTCACATTTTGGCCTGTGGAGGTGGGTCATCCAACCCACAGGGCTTTTCTCTGGTTGGATGACTTACCTCTAGACCCAGCCCACAGGGCTTCTCACCCCAGAGCCACTGTGCCAGCTCAGCCAGCCCATCTTCTCCACTGTCAAATTTCTGGTTTTCAACCATCAGCAGTGCAGTGGTGAGCAGCTGTGGTATTAATCCCTATGCTAACACAGGAGCCCTGGCAGCTGCAATGAGGAACCCTGAGGGCCAGATCAGGCCAGCAACATATTGGAGTTTGATCCTCCTGGCTTAGAATATAACAAACATCAGTTACCTGAATATCAGGTAAGTGCATAAACTGCTTAAGTGTAAACATCTGTCTGTCTGCTGTGATGTAGCAGCAGTCCTTTTTACTCCATTAATTAGTGCCAGAAAGAGTGAAAGGGAAGCATCTGCTATTAGAAACCCTGACATTAACAGGAAGTATCAGTTTCATGGCTCCTATTACAAGCCTTGAAAATGAAGGAAGGGAGTAGCTCAGAAATTGGCTAGTTCCCCTCATTTTCAAGGCTTCTGACAGCAGCCCCAAACCTGCTTACAAGCCTTGAAAAATGAGGGAACTAGTCAGTTTGAACGCTGATAGTACCGCATGCTCCTGTACTTAACTTACCTTATGTTCAGATAAGTGCATACTGAAAGTCGTGACAGAGCCCTTTTTTCAGTCCCAAGGCTATACACCTAAACAAACCAAGCTTTACCGCCCCATGCAGGCCAAGACTGCAAGACTGCAAATGAATCCAAGAGACCAACCAGGATCTAATCTCATAGCACAAGACATTACAATTTGAGAATCACACATTGCCACCAAACTGCACAGGCACATGGGGATGAGATGCTGTGACACAGAGGCTCAGAAACTTGCATCATCTCTATAGTGGTGTTAACAGATTTCAGAGAGAAGTTTAGAAGCCAAGTTCATTACCATTTGGAAAGCCCCATAAAGGTTATTAGAACCCAAATGCTATTGAAGTGCAACATTATTATATGGGTCCTAGGGTGATCAGACAGTATTGCTAAGGCAGTAGTAGGGCAGAGTGGAAGAAATTAATTTATAATTAGTGCCCTCCAGCTGTTTTCATATCCAAGGAAATTTTGGGGGAGCCTTTCAAATGCTAGCAGATCCTGTAATGTTTACAGCTACAGAGATAGAAAATAGATTCAGAACTGTAACTGAGAAGAGTAGATTGAGCAACAGCAGAGCCCCTGACTGTCAGCTGTCCACTTACAGTTACAACAGTGCTATTGCACACAGAGCAGTGTTTCCTGTAAGCTTTTATTTCTTCATCCTGGGTGGAATTCTGGTCCCACTGAAGTCACTGTGGGCTTTCCCACTGTCTCACTGACTTGGGCAAAGCCAGGGTTTGCCCTGGGTTAGCAACAAAACTCTATGCAACAGCTACCAAAGCAATGAAGCTGTCAACTAGATCAGGGCTGTCCATTTTCTAGCCCCCAAAGGCCACATGCACCCGTAGGGCCTGCATCAGCATGCCATGCAGATGCTCTCCCCACCCCTCTGCTGCACTGGGTGCCCCCTATATTGTTGTGCTTCGTGGACACATGTGCAATCCCTACTTCCCCAAGTTGCAGCCCCGATCTCCCCATTGCCCTCATTAAACATGGCCCTGGATCCACCCTCAGCTCTCTCTACTGCCTCATGCCTTGGGGCAAAGGCAGGAAGCAGCAGCCAGAGAAAGGAGTGGGAAGCCGGGAGAGACTTGCTATTGCAGCCAGAATGATGGTGAGGGGAGGAGTAGCAGTTGAGTGATTGCCTGGGGTGGGGAGGAGCACATTAACCCCTCATGGACTTCACCTGGCCTACAGGCTGACACTGGGACAGACATGAATTAAATTAAATAAACCAGATAGCACTAATGACTCACCAAGCAGAAGGGTGAGGTTTAACAATCCCTATCCAAACAGCAGGAGACAGGGACACCATCGTGTAACCTGCTCTTGTGCCCTTGATCCACGCTGAACAAAACAAAAGACAGTGCAGCAAAACAAAACCACCCACAAAAATTAACAATATGAAAAATATTTGGCTGGTGTCCCGTAGTACAGCCAGCCTACACACACAGTCAGGGAGCATTTCGCTGTCCCTCGCAGGGAACGAGGCAAGAATGGCTTTGCCAAATGCTCCGCCAGCACTAGGTGTGTAGGCAGGTCCTCAGGACAACACTGCCAGAACCCTGATCTTACTCCCATTCGCCTCTCTAAACAAAGGCAGGTTTCCTTCCTTCCCAACTGATCCCTATTGAAAAGGACTAGGACTAGACAGTGACAAGGAGACAGAATGACTGAAAACAGAAGCAGAAGCTGGGAAGGAAATACAGAGCAGTGCAACAGCATCACATACGTTTTAAGTTCCTTTGAGGGCAATGCCCAGTTGTTTCTGCAGCCTCCACGTCTAATACAAAAAACATCGGACCAGCAACTTTGGAGCATTTCCTCTTTTTTCAGAATATTCACGAGTTGCCCTACTGGCTTTCCTAGAATGTCAGATGTTTTGCAGAATGTCGCCTAAAAGCACTGCATGCTGGGTTTCTTTTTTAAAATATGTTGTGCTATGCCATTCCCTCTTCTGGTTGAAGAGATCCCTTTGGTCTGTCACTGCCCCGAAATATTTTCCCCTGCTAAAAAACACTTTCTGAAACACTCAACTCATAGCTGCAGAGCCTTGCAGTTTCTTTGAGGAATCCCTGTTCTTGTGCCTTCTGCAATTGTCTCCAATGAGAATTATTTCATTTATGTGCTACAACCTTCAGACAAAACCCATATCTTGGCAATCAGAAATAAATGCATGTAGATCATAACCTTTTTTGGACCAAAGACTTTTTTTCCCCCCTTTTGATCTGGTGTTTGGACAATGGGCATTCTAGTCCCTGGCTAGATCTCTATGTACCAATGCCATAAAGACATGCAGCGTACCTGGGACTCCAACATCACCTTGGACAAATGCTTTTTCTCTTCAGTTGTAAATGCTTCTTGTTTTAGCTCCTCAAACCTTTTAGCAAACCAGTGTCTCTCCTCTGGGCTTGGCAGCTGGCTCGTCTCTATAGAAATGTGCCCGCAGTATATGTGATCAAGGTAAGCCAGCACATCCTCTAGGGACACTTCTTCCTTTCCCATGTTCAGAAGTCCTGGCCAAAAAGAGATTGGAAGGCCCATAGGGATTAGCCACTCTAAAGAAGGACGCTGCTGACTAGGAACTACAGTTTGAAAGCACAGTTTCACTTCCTGCCCCTCTGTTCTTCATTTGAAGCCCAAGGTCTCAAGAAACTTCAGAATTACCATTCCTAATACTTGGGACTTAGATTGTACTTTTCAATCTCCTTTGCAGTGTTTGAAACATTACTCTAAACTCTTCCAGGGCAGGGACTAGGTTTTGGCATCTCATGTTTGTACCATACCGAGTACTGTGAGGCTCAGAGATGATCAAGGTCCTTTGACATTTGTATGTATTGTGCAATGCTAATTTCCCAGATGGACAGACAAGACATGCAGAAGTTCTGGGAGTTGCTCAAGAGCATGTTAAGTTAGTGGACAGAGCTAGTCATATCTCAAGACTTCCACTCCAGTACTGCAGTCACTGCTGTAATACTGTACTATCATTGAGTACCCTGGGTAGCTATCTGAACAGTTACAGGGAATACTTATGTGATTTCAGGAAATGTGATAACCTAAGTTTGCAGATGTCATAGAGACAGAATAAAAGAATGTAAATAGTGTAAAATCAGTCAAGAGAAATTATTTTTCATTTGGCATTACATCACTGAACAGCTACCTAACACGTGCTATGCCATTCAGGACACAGCACGTAATCAGTCTGTTGTGGTGAGATCGCTATATTACTTCATGCTCATTTAGCAGCAGAGAAGAGAAAATTCAATGGTTTTATTTTACAAATTTCAAACATAACTCAAGTGAGCTGGGCACCAGAGCCTGTCTACCCACACAGTGCTGTGCCCCATGAAGATATCTGACCTAATCTGGGACACTGCATTATGCTGGGGAGACTTACCTGTGATGTTGAAAGGCCCTTGAAGAACTTCTGACAGCATTCGAATTTCAGGCACCATATCCATCACCGCTTGCCCAGCAAACAAAGGGTTAATTTTGGCAGCTTTGTGGCCATGCTCATGGTATGCCCCTACTAAACGGGCAAGACCGTGGTCAACTAAAGGTACAAAAGGGGGGAAAAAAACAGAGAACGCTGTTAGCACGTACACTCTTCACTCGTTCACCCTTGGGACGATGCTGCATCTTCTGCCACTGACATGCATCTAAAACGCTGCTGCCAAGAGCTCAGCTTCCTGAGCTCAGCTCTTTAACCCATATCACTATTCTTCATTCACCCCTCCACTTCTTCCCCATAGACAAACACTTATGGCTTGTCTTGGCTTTCAAGGTGCTTCACAACCTGTCTTCAATCCTCTTCCATTGAATATGGAGAAGGTGACTCCCACCTCCACATGGCTCACTGTGCTCACCTCCCACGCCCAACTCAATGGATCTCCATGCTTTATCACATAGTACACCAAAGGGGAGCTCCCATTAAATATCTGAAAAGCCACCTTGTTCCCTTATTTCTATTCTCTCCAGCTGTGATGAGCACAGGAAACTCAACAGGAGACCCTTGATGTGCAGTGACCCCTGCCCATCATGCTGATCGGTACCACCTCCCTGCTCCCAGGGGCTGCCTGCATCCCCGTCGCCCCCTGTAAGCTTTCTGAGGCCGGGACCATACGGCTGCATATTTCCTAACGCCAGTCCCCACCGAAGCACCTTCTAGAGCAGGGGTAGGCAACCCCTGGCACAGGCGCCAGAGCGTGGCACGCAAAGGCATTTTGCTTAGCACGTGCACCTCAGGGCCGAGGGTGGGGAAGGAGCCAGGGCTGCACTGCCACAAGTGGACATAGCCATCTGCTTGCATTCTCCATCTGGGGAAAGAGATATGCCTGCACCCTCTGGGCCATGTCTCTCCAGCCCTACACAAATGCGACTGCCCCAAGGCTGGGGGCTGTGAAGGGTAGACATAGATGAACCGCCCAGGGTGAGGAGTTAATCACCTCACTTGCATAATCCCTCTCACTCTGCACGTGTTGCATGACTACATCACCCCAACACTTAGCTCCGGGATCACCACCAAGGGGGACCCAAGCTGCAGCCAGCCCACGCGTCTCCAAGACGCTGCTCAGGGTTTTGCTTGGTTTTGAAGTCCCAAGCACCAGGGGCAGAGGAAAGCTCAGGGGCCTGTGCTCTTCTGGCACCAAATCATCACAGATTCACAGAAATTTAGCGCTAGAAGGGACCTTGTGAGCTCCTCGGGCCCAGCCCCCTGCTCTGGGCAGGAAAGACTGCTGGCATCAAATGACCCCCGCCGGAGCAGCTGTGCTTGCAGTGGGGCCTGGCAACCCTGTCTGGTGCCCAGCGCATATCAGCCTGATGTCTGTCCCTGCCACCGGTCCAGCTGCAGCAGAGCCCCTCGCAGCCTCCCGCCTTCTGCCCCCAGCACGCCAGCGTCCTACTGCAGGTGTTTTAGGCACTCTGCCCGAAAACGTTGCTGAGCTCGGCTACCTGATCCCTTCCCCAGGGCAACAGGTGCCAGGCACCCCGGCTCCCCTTGGGGGTCAGGGCTCAGCCCAGCCGCCTCCAGCCATCACCCACGAGCGACTCCGGGGCCTTGGACTTTGAACCCTGATGTCACCAGCCACGCTGTGCCCCCAGACCCCCATCACCAAGGCAGCCGGGACGCACTGACCGCCCCCCCGGCAGACACACAGACCCAGACCCCCCCAGATAGGCAGACCCCCCTAAGCAGACCTAGACCCCCCCCAGGCAGACGGACCGGCCCCTGTCGCCGTGTCTGCGCGGGCGGCGCGGGCGCTGTCGGGGCGGCGCGGGCGGTAGCCGTAGACGCCGCGCTCGGTGCGGTAGCAGCGCCCCGGGACCCCCAGCGCCGCGCGCCACGGCCCGGCCCGGCCCACCACCACCGCCGCCGCCGCCAGGGCCATCGCCCTCCCCTCCGCTCCGCGCCGCGCCGCGCCTCGCCGCCAGGGGGCGGGGCCGGACAACGCCCCCAGTTCTGATTGGATCGCCCGCGCGGGGCGGGGCGGGGCGGGAGGTCCCGCCCCTTGCTGGGAGAGCTGACGGGCGCTCCGTCCATCAATGGCGAGGAGCCGTCGGGCGCAGCCCCCCCGCGCTGGGCCAAATAAACAGTGATGTGAGGACCGGGTTTCAAGGGTTTGGCGGTGAGGTGGGGCCTTGCCAGGCTCAGGCAACTGCTTTCTTTCACTGGAAACTTCTGGTCTACGTGGAAACCACCTGCAATGTATCATCCCCCCGACAGGCCAAGATGAGGGTAAAATGTACCTGGTTGGCCAGGTGTGGGAAGCGTGGCCCAGAGCTATAGGTTAGCCCTCGGGGGGGTGAAGTAATAACGACAAGTATTTTGTAGCATCCAAGCTTTCCTTGGCTTTGGCTTCTTCCCCCTTGGTCGGCGTGCTGGTCCCGATGATTTCTTGAGGACCGTATCCTTTCTGCTGGGCTGAGTAGTGGTGCGGGGGTGAAGTAAGCCAAGACGATCCAATTGTTGTATCTAAAACTGATGGCAATTTGGGGCCAGGAGGCGATGCTCCTGGGTTTCTGGCATGTCGCATGTCCCCTTTATATTTCTCCATCTGTAAAATTGGGATAATTTGTCCTTGATGCTGCCTTGCTTATGTTCACCCCTACTCTCTGATAGCAGTATAGCTACGGAGAGATTTGTCCGTTGTATTTGCAGCGAGAAAGCTAGGTGATTGATTATCTGTTGTTTTCCCCTGCTTTTTGAGCAGCTACTTTTGCTGCTTTCTCTACTTCCCATTAATTTCCAGGTGTTTCTGGTACCCACTTTAAAGTCCTAAGTGGAAATGGATTATTTAAACAACTCCTAGTCTCAGTGTTGACTTCTAAAATGTACTTGACATGTTTAAAAATGATAGATGCCAAATTATAGATGCCATTTTCTTAATTAAAAATGTTTCATCCAACATGAACAATTCTATTTTGACACGCATCTACACAGATGAATGGAAGTGGTCAGAGAAGTCAAAGTTAATGGCTATTTAGGTGCAAGCAATCATTGCTTTATTCCATTTGTTATGCATAATCGTAATAAATACCCAACCAGCAAGGTATATACTTGGTGCTTCAAAAAAGCAAATATCACCCATTTAAAAACAATTTTGAACTAGATGAACAATGAGCAAGAATTTGAACAGAAAAACCCGACTGATCATTTAAAATGAAGAACTAGAGGTCCAGTAGTTACAATCCAGAAAGAATGCTATGCTCATTAAAACATGCCTGACTTACAGGGAAAAGAAATAGAAAATCAAGGCACAGTTTTCTCTCTGATTTTGTAAAATGCATTTTCTATTTCTATGAGATTACAAGTTTGTTTAATGAACTTTCCATGTACTCAGGCCAGTTCCATATGACAAGGTTTTCCTGGCACAGGAATGTTGAATGAAACTAAAAGTTACATCTCCTAATTGACAAAACTAAGTCAGTGAAACCCTGGATGCAGATGTAACTATGCCTACAAAAGAGAGCTTAGGTTGGCTTGACTTATTTTATGTACACAGGAAGAAGGTATAGATATGTTAGCAGAAAACCTCTGTATCCTCAAGGTGGCTCTGCAGACAGAGCTATGCTGGCACAGCTGTAGAGGCGAAAGCTCTTTCAGTACAGAGAATCCCTTAAAGTTTTGTAGAGCATTTGACTTGGTAATGCATGACATTTTCTTTAAGAAACAAAAGCACCAGAAAATCAATGTGGTGCATATTACATTGATTAAAAATGGCTAACTAGTTTGTCTCAAAAATAAAATTAAATCATCAGGTGGGTGTATTCCTGATGAAGGCTTGCACAGATGAGATTTTGGCTAACTAATATTTTATCACTAACTAGGGAGGAAACAAAATAATTACTAATACATTTGAAGTGAGTGGTAAAGAATGAAAAGGACAGGTCACCCTGGATCTGGATCTCTTGCCATGCTGGATGCAAGCAAACAATATTAACAGAGGCAAATGTCAGATCAGACACCTAGGAACAAAGAGCGCAAGTCAGAAAAGTGGGAAGATCCTAGCTTTACCCTAAGAAGCAGTGGCTCTGAAAAGGACTTTGGTATTACAATAGGTAATCAGCTGAACAAGAACCTTTTATAGCATGTTTTTGATAAAAAGGTTATGCATTGTTTGTATATATATGCATAAGAATATAGAATAGGAGGGGGAGGTTACAGGAGCTCTGTATTTTGTAGTGGGGGTGTCTCTTGGTAGTGTCTCCTGAGACCAGATCTTGTGTTTACACTTCAAGAAGGGCATTGAAAAATTGGAGACTATTCAGAGGAGACCCACAAGGATGATTAGATGATTAAATATACTTTCTGATGAGAAACTAAAAAAGAGCTTGATTTATGTAGCTTCTGAAAGGGAAAGTTTTGACTTGATCACAATATATACAGCACCTGCATTGAAAAAAAAGACTGCAAGGACTTTCTAGAGCAGAGACCAGTCCCTGTGTTTGCAGGCAACCATTTATCAAAAATGGGCACTTCTGCCCTTCTTACACACCACAAGAACCCTATGAAATAAAAGGTAACAGCAGACCCAAGTAAAGAGCAGGAGAGACAAAGGAACCACCCTGATACTGCGTTGGCAGAAAATTAGTTGGGTAAAAAGATGCTCAGATGATCCTCTCAAAAGGTTCAAGGCCTGCGCTACAGAGAAGGGCAGGAGAACCACAGTGATCCTGGCCTATCTGACCTGGGAGAAAATTGCTGCCTGCCCCCAAATCTGGCAATATTTGACTCGTGCATGAAATAGGCACATCAAATAGACACTTAGAGGCTTATAAATACTCCTAGTTTCTGGAGCACCAGATCACCCTAGCCAGATCCTCACCTTTTGCAGTGGCCCAGGTGCAGTGCTTCAGAGGAAGACAAATAAATTAGTAGAAGCTAGTAATGTGTTCCGTGCAAGTCAGGACAAAAATATTTTTCAAAATAAAATTAAAATGTGTTGTGGTAGATGTTCAATTTTTAGTATATGGTGGGTTTTTTTCTCCAGTTCCAAGATAGCAAGTCCCACCTCCCAAAAGAAGTATTTCCAGGGCAAGAGAAGGGGCTTTTGGTAGCAAATGTCAGGGGTTAGAGGTGGGACCTCCAGTCCCAAGATAGCAATCAGCAGGCAGGGCAGCCCCCGATATCTCACCAAAAATCATTAAATGGCCCCTCAGCTAAAATAATTGTGCACCCTGCTCAAATATCCTTGACATATTCTACCCAATTTCCTTTCACCACTTTCATGGGAATACTAAAAACTCAAATCCATATGTAACAAGCTAAGATGATTATATCAAGGATACTCCTGTCACATCATATTAGGAAAGGATCATCCATAAGTGGATGGAGCTGCATTTTGAAGCAGTTCAGATTCTTTGCCTTGGCTATTTTTTTGGAAGGTCATTCCAAAACTTCAATCCTCTTTTGGTTATAAGCCTTCACCAAATTCCTGGTCTAAATTTGTCCGTGACCATTTTTTATAGGGTATGCCAATATTGCTCTTCAACTTGAATAGAATTCTGTCTCCCTAATATTCAGCCCATTCATGTTTTTGTAAAGAGGAATCATACCCTTTTTCAGGCTTTGTTCTTTAAGCCAGAGATTCTCAACCTTTTTTGTACCAGGACCCAGTTGTAAACATGGATGGCCAGCCCTGACCCAGTGCCCCTCATTCTTGACCTGCTGCCCCTGCCCACAGCCCCCCTGGTATGTGGGGCATAGGGGACCCCAAGCAGCCACCTGCAAGGGAAAAGCCATGGTTTTCCCACGTTTTTCTCCTTTAAGGGAGATCCATTTTTAAAAAATTGTTTACAACCCTTTCATATATTCTTGCAACCCACTTTTGGGTCATGACCCACAGATTGAGAAATGCTGTTTTAAGCTAACCAAGCCAAGCTCTTTTAATCACTTCTGAAAGGCTATGTTCTCCATTCTTTTACCCATCCCAGTAATCCTTCTCTGTACCTGTTCCAATTCATGCTTTGGACCATCACTGCACACAGTATTCTAAATAGGGATTAACTAATGCCTTGAGCAGTGGTGCTTAAGTTTTCCTGTCTGTCCTAAAAACAAATGTGCCTGATCCACCAGGGATTTTTTCATGGCTGCATCATACTAGTGGCTCATGATCATTCAAAACATGCAAGATATACACCGCCTTCAGTTTATGAATCCCCATTTTACAGAAGATGTGCTCAGTATTCATCCCTAAGTGCATGGCTTGACTTTATACACTTTAATTTCACATTAAATTTCACACCGTTTTGAATGCTCTACTCCAGAACATTATCCAGTTCTTCCTGTATAATAATCCAATACTTCCTCTGTATTGGCAATATGTCCCAACTGTGTGTCATCCACAATTACAGAAGGACAGTTCTAGTCTCGTACCAAGGTCACGAACAAAAGTGTTAAACGGCATGGGTACGAACACGGATCCCTGAGGAATATTGGGAACACAAATTTGATAAGAAATGTCTCTTCAACCAAACTGGCAAAGTAAAACAAAACTGAGTAGCAAGAAATTGAAATTACTCAAGGTATAAATATTTAATGATAAAGGCAATTAACCGTGAGTACATCTTATCAAGGGTTATGGTGGATTCCCTACCACTGAAATTCTTAAATGAAGATTGTATGTTTTTCTAAATATATGTTCCAGTTAAGACTATATTATCAAAACATTACCTTCTGGCCTAAAAAGCCTATGAATTTCTGAATAAATTGCCTAAGAGACCAGTGGAAAGATTTCTGTTAGTTCCAAGCTTAAAATATTTGATTTATTCTGCCATGGTCTCCTGAAATCCTCCAGGTTACTCATTGTTATTTGTTTTTGTTGTTGTTGTTCTAGGATCCAGGTGAGAACGCTCTGGGTATCCATATATGTGCTTTGGGGTTGGGGCAGGGGGCTCTTATAGCTGCACCCACAGCCTCATGTTTATTTAACATCCTAAGGTTCAACGTGGCAGCAGGGGCACTTTAACTAAAAGCTCGTTGGAGGAGCTTTAATTAAGGCACCCCTGCTGCCATTCTGAAACACAGAGACACTGAATACATGTGATGTAGAGGCTGCTGATTAATTGAGTCTGCTCTGACATGTGCCAATCAGCAGACCTCCATCATATGTATAGGTGCCCCCTGTGCTCTGGGGGGGGCAATTTGCCTCTTGGTACTTTAGATCCTATGTTTTTGCCAGGGCCTTGCTGATGTTAGAGTATAGCAGCTAAGCTCTGCCAAGCCTCAGGATAGGTCTCTCTTTTGTATGGTTTTGTTTGAATATGGTTTATGAAACAGAAAGAGAGAAAAGGGGATTTTTAGCTGAAATGTTTACTCCATAGCTAAAAATAGAAGCTGGGTTTCTCTAGGGGGCTGACTGTCCCAGGCTTTGGCTCCGTCAAAAAAAGTTGTGGGGGTGGGAGGGGGCAGTTATTTACACTTACATCCTGAACGATGATTAACTTAAATTAGCTGGAAGTGGGGGTGGTAATTTGGACACCTCACAAGTACTTGAAGAGGGACAATGAGTTTGTAGGTCTGTAGGATCCCAGCATAAAATGCTGGGAGAAGAAGGAGCCAGAACACAAACCTGAAATCTATTTGTAGTCAGTGAGACCAGCTCGCCACACAGCATGCTTTTCCCTTTATAAAAGAGATTCTCACCAATTAAGAAGGAAGGGGTTGTTATTTTCAGCCAGGAATACTAATGACAAAATATCTTCAGCCTAATCCAATCATTTGTGAAGATAACAGGCCAAATTCTTTGCTGGTGAAATTGAATGTGTCAGGGAACTTCCATCAGTGATAAAGTTGGCCCTACTTGCTTCAAATAAGCTGGGCAGAACTCGATCCTTTAGAAGCAACTTCTTGCAGGTTGCACAACTGGTAGTACCAGTGAAGAAAGATCAAGCAGGAAAAGTGCAGACTTCTCTACTGGGAATGTGCTTCCTTAAAGTTGTATCTGGATCATCTACTTTTTGGTAAATATGGCTGACTTGGGCAGGTAATTCCTCATATTTTGGAAATCAAGCAAGGGGCCCATCTGTGGCTAACAGGGAAACTGGTGTAAAATCCATAAATAATACTCAACACTTGTGCCGTGTTTTACCTGTGTTTTAATTTCCTGTTTAACTTCGCTGTGACGTTTATCTTAGGAGTTTCTGCAACTGAGTTGAACACTGAGAGGTAGAGATTGTCTCTGAAAAACTTGTCTGGTCCTGCATCATTAAACAGCACACACAGTCTTTTCAGTTTGTGCTGACTCTTGCTGTTGGACTAAAAGTTTTAACAGCTGAACAGCTTTGCTACAGCTGTCAAAGTCATTTTGTAGCCAGGAAATGATCTTATGATCAAATATTTTTTTTCATGCTTATTATCATAAACTTGGCACTATGTGAAATTGTTTTAATTAAAAAATAAGGGAGGCCTCAGACCTACTAAAACCAAAGAATTGGTTGGAACAAGAATCAATGCACCATTAATTCTTATTCATATAGTAAATTGAGCCAAATTCTTGCATCTTGACACTTGTAAACTTTAGACTGTTTAAATAACAAGTCTGAATTTTGCAGCTTGGGCCAGTTTTTCAAATAAAACTTGGAGAAACATGGCCACTGCTATAGTGTGGCTCAGGCTCATGAATGTTTTAGGCAAACAAGTTATTGCGTAGTTAAATCAATATTTGTGAGATCCTTTGAGAGGCTCAGACTGAAACAGCAACAGGAGTGCGAAGTACTACTGTAACTGGGCAACAGGATAGGATAACAGGGCACTTCTCAATTTAATTGTTATGATTCATTGTCAGTTGCTAGATCTCTGCAAAGAGACAGAATTATTTTCTTCTGGCTTACTCATGTCATGTCAAGTTGGTCGTGTACATACGAAAGATTGGATGTGGATCTCTTGGTACCTGTTCATCCTGTCCCTTTGCCTCCGGGAGTCCTCCACGGACAAACTCAACTCGGGGGGTGGGGGGGATTTAAAATGAGACTTTGTTCTGATATTCCAGAATAGGAATAAAACCAAATTCCAGAATTTGGAGCATGCCGAGTGGACAAAAGATAGGGACGTCAATGTAGGCTACAAACTTCAAATACTTCCAATGAATAAGACTAATAGTACTAATTTAATTACATAAAGAAAAGATGCATACTAAAGTATAACATCAGAAGAGAAAAATATGTTCAATAATTATCAGGTAATATGGCATGAGGTACAATAATAGCTGGTCCTTGTGTTGTTATTACTGTTCTTAATCAGCAGGGATCCTGGTTTTCTGACTTGAAAAAATCACCAACTTTTTTTAACCAAAAATAACCCCAAATCCACATTTTTCCATGATTAAAATGAAACATCACTGTATATATTTATCAATAAATGTATCTGTCTAAATTTATATTAGCTGTATTTCATTTAATTCATGGAGAAATGTGGATTTGGGGTTATTTTTCTCTAACTGAAAACTGGGGATGTTTTAAAAAAGTAACCCCAAATCCACATTCTCCCATGATTTAAATGAATGCTCATTATATTTAGCCATCAACAGATCAATAGATAGCTCTATATCTATATAGTGTTTCATTTAAATCATGGAAAAATGTGGATTTGGGGTTACTGTAACCAAAAATTGGGGATTAAAAAAAAATTAACCCCAAATCAATCTTTTTATTATTAAAATGAAACCATGTATTTGTGTGTGTGTATACATATATGTGTATATGTATATTGCGCGTGTGACATTTCATTTAAATCATAGAAAAATGTGGATTTGGGGTTACTTCTCTTGAACCGAAAATTTGGGGTTTTTTTGTTTTTTAAATCGGAGAACACCAGGACAGACCCCTGTGAACCCCGGTCCCAGCCTAGCGGTCCCAGGCAGGGCTCAGATCCAGCTGCAGCCCATAAAACGTCCCCTGTCGTGACATGACGTCACCCGTCACCCGCCTCGAACTGACGCGCCGGAGCCCGCGCAGTGACGTCACCGCCGCGCGGCGGTTGGGCGCTTCCCGCCCGTAGGACCCCGTTGGGGCTGCCCCGCGCGCTGCCTGGCGCCACCCGCGCCGCGTCCTCATGCAGCGGCAGCGCCTGTCCCGCTGCTCCCTACCCGCTTGCTGTTGGCGGCGGAGGCAGCGGGCGCGGGGCGGGCCGGTGTTGCGCGCAGGCGACGCGGCGGGCAGCCCGAGGGGGGCCTGTCGGGGGCAGGCGCTGGCGGAGTCGGGGCAGCGGAGCGCCCATGTCCGCCCGGGCGGGCAGAGGTAACCGCCCCTCCCCCCGCGGGTGAGGGCCGGGGCCGCGGCGGGGCGGTTGGGGGCCGGGGCGCGGCCCGCGGTGACGTCGTGCCCGGGGCGGGGGCCGGGGCGCGGCCCTGGGGTTTCCCCGCGGCCGCCTCAGTTCCGCGTCTGCGCCCGGGGCTGGGGGTGGGGCGGGGTGGGAGATCTCTATGCCTCAGTACAGCCAGGGGGGATCCAGGCACCGGATTTAGGCGCCCCCGGCCCTGTCTCCCTCGTCGTGGGAAGTTCTGCACGACCCACGCAAAACTTCCCCGAGCGGCACAGGAAGGGTTGGGGGAAAGCTCCCCTCGCTTTAGTGGGGCAGAGTCGGGGGGGGAAAGCTGGTGTGTCACAGGCAGCTGGCCCCGCTTATGTTGAGGCTTTCGTCGGGGGCTGACGGGTGTTAGCAACGTCGTGCTGCGAAACCGGCGGCTCGGCTCGTTTCGCGGAAGGGGACGTCTTGTCATGAGGACCTCCGCTTTCCCCCGTGCGCGCGGCGGCATCCTGCGCGATAGTATCGATAGTTGTTGGGGGCTGGAAGGGACCTCGCAGGCCGTCGGGTGCAGGTCTGTGCCTGATGCCAAAGGTCACGGCGACTCGCGCCCAGGTGTGATCTAGATCGCATGCAGAAGCATGCGCGTGTCTGTCGAGGACAGCGAGCCGACAGTTTACAAAGCCAACGTGTGCTAAGAAACTGTAGCTTGAGCAGACAATATGACCCTTTGGGCTTCTCCCGGGTAGACAGGACTAGCGTATATTTGAATTTCTGCTTCCCCGGGCCTGCCAGATGGTGTTGGGGAGGGGTGGGGCTGGATGCCGAGCCTCTTCTTCTCGACAGGTGGCCTCATGCAGACCGTTTCTGTCACCTGCTTGGAAGCGAACAGAGCTACAGAACGTGTTTCCATGTCAAAGTTGTGAAGAATTAAAATGTGGGACACAAACGTATTCCGGAGACCAGCCTAAGATTGAGTTGGGGTGGAAAATGCATTGGTGAAAAACAGAGCGTTGTGTGATGGTGTTCGAAATGAAGCAGATATTTATTTACAGGGGAGGGACCTAGAAGGTGTTTTATTTGCCGTGACGAGTCCTTGATATTTAGCCTCTTTATCGGCCCGTTCTTGTGTTTCTACCATCCAACTCAGCTGATAAACTAAAATGATGTCAGATACAATAAAAAAGTAAAAACAACATCATATTGGTTGCCTGAGCTGTGGTTTCTTAGCATTGTTTGGTTTTAGCACATGCATGTGTCTGTCGGGCCCTTCTCTGTACATGCATGCACTAGCAGCTGGATGCATTTGTTTGTTATCTTTGTCATCAGGGTAAAACTATGTATCGCTATTCAAGTTGTTTTCCTTGTCATGAGTAATAATAAGTAGTCCTTACCTGGTCCACCACATCCTGAGTTATCCCCTCTATTACATTCGTACATCCAGTTCAATGGACCAGAGATCAAATTTCTGAATATCAGCCTAAATATATTGGTCACAAAACTGCTAATATCAGAGATCACTTTGCTAGACAGTCCTGAGTTTCCCTGCATCTGATGCAAGCTAGAAGGGTCATGCAGGAGCAGTTATTTAGCAAATGACCATGCTTGTAGTTTATACTTTTTTTTTTTTTTTTTTTTTAAAGCTTAGGTTCCTTTTTTTAATAACGTCTTAATTTTTATGTCTTTCAGCTGTTTGCTCTTAACCTGAGCTTTAAATGTATTTTTCAAACATCTTTTTGCTATAATTATAATATTTTGATAAAGGTTGTTTTAAATTAATAGCTGTTTCCTGTATTTTGTGAAAGATTTCTATTAGTATAAAATGAACTCTGATCTTATCAATGAGATGCTCAAATGACCCGAAAATGTAGGAAGGTCCCCATTCGAACTGTTAAAACAAACTGAGGGAGCTCTAGGATGAATGTGGCCTTCATGATGTCCCTTCTGTGAGCTTAGTCTGCTGAACCCTTAACGTTGAATTTGCAGCAAAATATTTGGAGGACCAGATCTTATAATTGGATTAAAAAAGTGCCTTCCTAGAATCCATCCCAGATCCATTTGCACATCTGGCCTCTAGTATGAAGTTTTTAAATGTACTGATTTCATACTAAAGCAATTTTTATTTTATCCTGCATCATTTTTAAAGTAAAAATAACATAATATTTTCTGCCTGAGCAGGGCAGTTGGCAATGAGCTGTGGAGCTTTTCAGTTGTAGTTTACCATTGGTCATTTTGATCAGTTCAGTAGGGGCCGGAGTTGGTATCCATTGGTAGTTGCAGTGACATATGTGAAATTAATTTGTCTTTGTCCAGTTTCCCTTGAATACAAGTCTCAACAAAACAACCACCTTTTCCAAACAGTTGGCAGTGAGTGAGAACTTTGCAAACAGTAAGTGATCAAGTATTGATTTTTCATGGTAATTGACCTACTTCTACATATAAGGGCCACTGATTTAGAAAGTTTACACAGCTACTTTCTTTGAATTTTTTGTTTTGTAGCTAGACTATCTTTAAAAAAAACTCTTCACGAGAAACAGTCAAATATCTACAAAATATCCCAAATTCCATATGTTCATATAGTGTTCGATCTATCTTGTGAGTAGGAAGGATTATCAAAGACTTTTCATGTCAGGAGAAAATGGAAATAATCAGTAATGAGGATCTGCTTTAAAGTGGGGTGATTTTTTTCAAATGTACACTCTTTCAAATAAGTACCTTCTGATTTCTCAATGTTTAGTACTTTATTCATTTCCAATGTAATAATTATGAGAATGAAAATAACCAGGGAACTTTTCTTTTATCGTTCAGATATTTAATTCAAACTGGAAACACATTAACCTGACTAATTTGTTTTCATGACTTAAAATGAACAGAAAGGTAGAAGGTAGACAAGTCTAATGGTCATTTGTTTTTAATACTATCAGTTCTGACAGTTCAAGTTGGTAAAATAACTAAAGATTGTTTAGGAAATTTTTATTTTAACAGCAACTCCCTAAAAGTTTGAATTGCAAAAAGAGTGAAGTGTAAGAGTATAATTTACAATAAGTAGGAATATTAAACTTGTCCCCTTGATCCTAATTCTGCAAATTGCCTGTGTTTATGTGGTTAAGCGTATGTATGCCAGTAGTAACAGTAGGACTAAAGGTGAGCACGTATTTTCACATTTGTAAAATTGAGGCCCTGATGTTAGTGCATAAATGTTCCAGTATCGGAGTTAGGATCCTTCAGGATCTAAAAATACAGAACAGTATTTAATACTTTGGTAATTTCAAGGTAAATTGCATGGACAGTAAACTATTTTTTGCAGCTTGTTGCAGAAAGAAAGAATTTTAGGAAAGCCCTTCCTTGACAAGTAGGGTTGTTTTTTGTTGGGGTTTTTTTGTGTGTTTTTTTTTTTTTTTTTTTAACTGTTTCTTGGCACTGACAGGGTTGTTGGTTTTGGGGTTTTTTGGTTTTCTGGGGTTTTTTTAATTATTACTAGAGTGCTTGTTCTTGCTCAGGTTATGGCAGCTTCAAACAGTCATCTGACTTTATATCTCAGGCTGACGAGAGTATTATAAACCATGCCAAAACCTTTAGATTTTGTGCCAAAACAGCATTTTCCGTCTTGTTCTGAGCCTCGGGAAATGGGAACAATGTAACAGATTAGTACATGTTGCATGCAAGTTATTTACCAAGTTTCCTTCATTGATTTCACTTAGTATTTTAACCGAATGGTGCAGTTTTAAATCAAGTATTATACAGAAATTACAACTTAGAAAATATTGAAATACAATGAAAACTAATTTGTATTTTAATAGTACAGTAAAAATTGTGATATTCTCGTATTTCTATAGATTTGCCTGGATAACATAATGCCAGCTGAGCGTAAAAGGCCAGCAAATATGGAAGAAAAAGAATCTTCATTAAATTACAAAGATAAAGACTTCAGTGAAAGGCGACCAGTGAGCAGTAGAGAGAAACCAAAAGATGATGTCAAGGTTGGCATGAAGAGAGAGGCCCTAAAGACATCTGAAGATAAAAAGAAAAAACTGGAAGAGGATAAAAGGAAAAAAGAAGACAAGGAGCGAAAGAAAAAGGAGGAGGACAAAATAAAAGCTGAGGAGGAACAGAAAAGGAAGGAGGAGGAAGAAAAAAAGCTTGAAGAGGAAGAGAAAAAGAAACAAGAAGAGGAAGTAAAACGACAGCAAGAGGAGGCAGCTGCTCAGCTGAAGTAAGATTTAAGGTTTACAGCAGTGGCAGCCCTCTAATTTTTCAGAGTTTAGCACCACCCCAGTTGAGAACCACTGCCACAGATTACCAAAGTGGTTCTTAACCAGGGTGATGCCACCATCTGTCAATAAATTTAATGCAGTCAGGAACTTTCACTCCTGCTGCCATCACTCCCATATCTGGCTTCATACAAGGTCCATGGGGCACTTTGACCTGGCTGTGAAGTCCTTGAAAGGGTCTTATGGCACTCCAGGTTGCTGTAGTAGCTGAGTAGGCTGCCACTGTTTTATGGTTTTAATTTTGGTTAGTAGTTTCTTCCTTTCTCAAGCAAAATTCCCATTGAGGTCAATGGGAATTTTGCCCAAGTCATGGCTGTAGGATCAGTATGATTCTGTTTAATGAATGAATTGCATTAATTCTCTTACAAACACAAGCAGTCAGTACTTAGCGGTTATATTGTGTCTGAGCTCCTGTTGCTGTTCCTAGGTAGCATCGTCAGAATACGTAGCTGGGGAAGATATTGCTGGTAAGCAGTTGTTGTTCTTACCAGGTGTTGATCTCATGGGGTATCACTTATTTGAATTTATATGAAATGCAAAGTGATATCCACCATGCGTTTTGAGAAACTAAAACGATAAGGCAGTTAGTCACCTGCCTAATAACTTTTATCCAAGCTTCTACTTTGAATTGCTAGGAGTGTCATTAGTTTAGAGTTTGTAGCATTGTAGACAAACATAACTGAATTTAGCATCACTAAATCTGATTGAGGTAGAAAAGTATTACTTCGACTGAAATAGCCTCTTTGCACCTCTATTTTTTCACCTAAGTGTCTTGCTTGTAGACGTAGATAATATCTCTTTAGGAATAGGCACCAGATATGCTGGTGCCTATTTTCAGTCCTGTGTGTTAGTCCCAAGACTGGTCTTAAAAGTATTTGCTGTAAACTTTTAAGTGGTTTATAGGTCACAGACCATTTCTACTATTTTCATAAAGAGTTAGGGATTGTTGAAATTTGCATGGAAAATATGCAAGGAAACACAGGACACAATAGGAAGTAGTGTTTAGATTTAGTAAATGGTCCTCTGATATTAAGAGGCACAGTGGAGTTAGAGGCATGATCTTTTGAATGATAATTAAAATCCAGATTCTGATCTTTTTTTACATTTAAAATACAACACTAAGATAGGGATGTCAGTCTCGGCCAGAATTATGGTTAAATGAATGCTTTTTGCCTACTTTAAATACAATTGGATACAGACTATTTACTCCAAACAATTGTATAATATAGCTGCATTCTGTTCCCTAGTTGACCTATTTTAGTCTCCAAAAGGAGGATTCTTATATTTGGACTTTTCTATGTAGCATTTTCAATCAACAAGCATTCAGTACTTTGCAGGCATTTTTATGTTTTACATGGGTGGTATTTGCTTATTTTCAGCAAAGGTTAGAAGCAGTCCTGCCATTTAGTAAGACCATAGATTACTGACAATTGTTTTATGTTAAGAGAACATGCTAGATGTTTACTAGTGGGTAATAAGTATTGGGAAATGTTAATACAAGATTACAACTGAAAAATGAATTAACTTGTGATGCATTAGCATTGGTTTTAAATGGTTCCTAGAACTGTTAATCTGTAAAAATTCAGGAACCTGTAGTGGAAATAAGTAGATTTTTTAAAGTTTTGTTTTTGTTTTCTTTTGTTTTAGAGAAAAAGAAGAAGCACATCAGCTCCATCAGGAGGCTTGGGAACGCCATCAAGCAAGAAAGGAACTCCGCAGCAAAAACCAGAGTGCACCAGACAGCCGCCCTGAGGAAAATTTCTTTAGCAGATTGGACTCAAGTCTGAAGAAGAACACAGCTTTTGTTAAGAAGCTAAAAACTATCACAGAGCAACAGAGAGACTCCTTGTCCCATGATTTTAATAGCCTCAATTTAAGCAAGTACATTGCAGAAGCTGTAGCTTCTATTGTGGAAGCAAAGCTCAAAATATCAGATGTGAACTGTGCTGTGCACTTGTGTTCTCTGTTTCACCAGCGCTATGCTGATTTTGCTCCTTCATTACTTCAGGCCTGGAAAAAGCATTTTGAAGCAAGGAAAGAGGAGAAAACTCCCAACATTACCAAACTAAGAACTGACTTACGTTTCATTGCAGAATTGACAATAGTTGGGATTTTCACTGACAAGGAAGGTCTGTCTTTAATTTATGAACAGCTAAAAAACATTATTAACGCTGATCGAGAATCCCACACTCATGTTTCTGTGGTTATAAGCTTTTGCCGGCATTGTGGTGATGACATTGCTGGCTTGGTACCAAGGAAGGTTAAAAATGCTGCAGAGAAGTTTAACCTGAGTTTTCCTCCTAGTGAGATAATCAGCCCAGAGAAACAACAGCCTTTCCAGAATTTGTTGAAGGAATATTTTACGTCATTGACCAAACACCTGAAAAGGGACCACAGGGAGCTACAGAATATTGAGAGACAAAACAGGTGACATTTAAACATTGTTTTTCATTAACTGAGAAAGCAGTTGAGTTCATAAAATGTTTAGATTTTTTTCAGCTCTTACCCTCAAACAAAACTTTTTGCTTGCTGTGTGTGGGAGGGGAAAAAGTACTTTCTTCTGCAGAAGATTCTCTGTACTAGCAGTGGAGAAAAGTATTTTATGTAGGGTTTTGCATACAAAGAAATAACAAGGTAATCATTTTAAATATTTAAAGGAAACTGCTAAGTAACCCCCACCCCTTCCACCTGATTTTTAATATTTATTTTTTTTTTTCACTCCCATTTTTTGTAACATTTTCTTAGCAGCTTGAGATGAATATTTCTTTCCCAGATGATGTAGTCCTTTACCACTTAGCACGTACTGGTTTGTCCTTCCTCACCCACTTGTTTCTTATGGAGCGTATACGAGCATGGCTTTTCTTTGTTTACTTTTTCTATGTGGCAACCTTGTCAGTAAAGATCTGAATATAGGGGTTAAAAATAAGTTTAGTAGAAAAATCCTTTAGGTTTTAATAGATATGAGTTTACAAGGTCAGATTGGCTTAAATTTCTTTTCCCTTTTAAACTTGAACTCCAGATATTAAATTGGACCTACTTCAGGAATTAGGTCACCTAAATGCCCTAACCTTGAAAGAGATTTTTGTTATGGGCATGTTGATGAA
Source organism: Caiman crocodilus (assembly GCA_030014935.1). NCBI lineage: Eukaryota > Metazoa > Chordata > Crocodylia > Alligatoridae > Caiman > Caiman crocodilus. Next base: position 131,329,965 of record JAGPOW010001296.1, read on the forward strand.
TAACTGTCCACTTAAGTGTCCTGAAGTGTCGTTCTGGTTGTAAGTAGGTTGATTGATGTGATGTGGCAGTTCTTGCCTTCCTAGAATCATTCCAATGCCAGAGTTAAGCAAGTGACTGTTTTCAGATATTGATAAGAGCCTGAAGTAAAAATGCTACCTCCGTAACATTGGACTTAGTCAAACTGCACAGGTTTATAGTATCGAATACCAAAAAACCCAGATGTAAACATTTCCAGTCTTTTAGGTCTGAAATCCAGATGAAAATGTAAGCAGTAGAAAATTTTGGCATGAACAAATTTTAATGTTGGGTCTAAGCTGTTACAAATGGGTGCAAGAGAGAAACTTGGGCCTTTGTCATAGTTCTGGCCCATCCCTATTGGGCAAATACTCTGGGTAAGTTGGATTCCGTAGTAGTACTTACGAGTGCGTGCGCGCACTTGTCTTTTTTCCCTCTGTGTCAGCATATAAGTAATTTAATGGATGTTAACTTTTATTATGTAAACTGTTGTAGCTATAGTTAAGTCTGGGACAAAGATAAATGTAAGAAGAATATCATGGAAAATTAGGTTACCATTTCGGTCTGATTTGATTTCCTAAGTATTTATGACTTTCCCCTTTTAACCTCTGCATTTGTATATTCATTTAAGCAGAGCTTAATAGACCTGGCAAGTCGAACTAATGCTTTACCTCTTCTAAGCATGGGGCCATTGTTTAACAACATGAGACAGCTGGTTACCAATGCTCAGGAGAACACTGAACTCCTGAATGACCACTTTGCTTCAGTATTTCACTATACTAAGGGGAAAATTATACTAGATAAGGTTCAGAATGGATGTGTTGGGAATGATTACCTTCCTATTGTAGATGCTGAGCTGGTCCCTGATTAATTAGAAAAGTTAGACATTTATAAGTCAGCAGGACCAGATGAACGTCATCTGAGAGTACTGAAGGAGCTGGCCAAAGTCATCATGGAACCTCTGGTGAAACTCTTTCAAAACTTGTGGTGTTCAGGGGAGGTCCCTGAAGACTAAAAGAGGGTCAATGTTGTGCCCATCTTCAAGAAGGGGAGGAGAGGGGGCCCAAGCAACTATAGGTCAGTTAGGTTAACTTCTATCCCAGGGAAAGTCCTGGAAAAATTCATCATGGAGTCTGTGCAGTAGGCTTGCAGAAGGTAAGATTCTGAATGAACAGGTCTTGCCTTACCAATCTCATCTTCTACAACGTGGTAACTTACCACCTGGATAAGAGACAGGAGGTCAACATTGTATACCTAGACTTTCAAAAGGCTTTTGATTTGGTATCCCTTGATGTTCTCACAGGAAAATTGGAGGATTGTGGGCTTAACTGCTTGACAGGTGGGTAGGGCCCAGAGAGTTGTAATGAATGGATCTGTGTCATCCTGGCAAGAAGTGGCCAGTGGTGTCCCTCAGGGGTTGGTGCTTGGTCCAGTGCTTTTCAGCATCCTTATCAATGACTTGGATGTGGGGGTGAAGAGCTCACTGACCAAGTTCACAGAGACACCAAGTTATGGGGGAGCGTGGTCACTCTTGAAGATTGCCTGTGTCTGCAGCCTGACCAAGACGGGCCGGTAAGTGGGGTGAGTCAGAACCAGTTGAAGTTCAGCACTGAGAAGTGTAAAGTGTTCCATCTGGAGATGAACAATCCCCCATATACACCCAGGCTTGGTGGCCCCAAACTGACTAGCACCACAGCTGAAAGGACCTAGGAGTAATCGTAGACCATAGTATGAATATGAGCTGTCAGTGCGATGCTGTAGCCAGCAGAGCAAACAATACTTTGGCATGCATCAACTGATGCATTTCAACCAAAACCAAGGAAGTGATTCTTCCGCATTTCTCAGCACTGGTGAGACCGCAGTTGGAGTACTGTGTCCAGTTCTGGGCGCCACACTTCAACAAGGATGTGGAGAAGCTTGAGAGAGTCCAGAGGAGAGCCATCCATATGATCAGAGACTTGCACGGCAAGCCGTATGAGGAAAGGCTGAGGGACTTGGGCCTCTTCAGCCTGAAAGAGAAGGCTGAGAGGGGACTTGGTAGCAGCTTACTGCTATATCAGGGGACTACATCAAGGACTCGGCAAACAGCTGTTCACCAGGGCACCCTTGGGGAAAACCAGGAGTAATGGCCATGAACTCCTGGAAGATGATTTCGGGCTTAACACTAGGAAAAACTTTACATATAAGGTGTCCAGACTGTGGAATAAGCTCCCTCCACAGGTTGTGCAATTGCCAACCCGGGAAATCTTCAAGAGGAGACTAAACAGTCACCTCTCTGGGGTCTCCAGACCCCAGTTGTCTTTCCTGCCTAGTGCAGGGGTCTGGAAATGATGACCTTGTGAGCTCCCTTCCAGATCCTTACAATCTATGAATCTATAATTGTATGCCTTCTTTCATTATCCAGCAGCCAGATGGGCAGGCACCAGGGGGAGGCAAGTTGCCAGGGAGATGGTAGCAGGAGGGCAGGTGCCAGGGGGAAGGAAGGCAAGCAATGTGAGGAGCGCAAGGATCAGGCTGCTTTCCCACCTGCCACTGCTTTCCTTGTCATAAGGGTCAGGGGACAAATTTTAAGATGACCCTCCAATAATTAGATTCTGTACATGGAAAATGATCAGAAATGTATTAATCTGGTTATTGAGGGGGGTAGTCTTAAATTCAGAATTGTCTTGGATTCACGTAAAAGCATTATCTTAGAATCGATGCATAGTTTAGTAAACATCTACTTGGGTCTTTCAATTACACAGCTGCTATTGAATGCTAGACCCCAAACTATACAATGAGAAACTAAGCCCACCCTCCCCCCCCAAAAAGTTGAGAATTAAAATGAGAGTGAGAGAGAGAAATCTGTGAAGGTTTTGATGCTTTAAATATGTTTGTTTATACAACCTAGAGTGGAGGACCGTTCTGGTGCTGAGGTGTTCTGCAGGATTATTTAGGTTCATTTGGTGATAACTTTTTGTTAAATATTTGAGTTTTAAAATAGTTGCATATTGCCTTTGTATTGGAGAAAAGCCTATTTCTGCTTAACTTGGTTAGCACATTTATAGCTATACTAGGAACAAGCTTGTTAGATTTGCAAGGCATGACCAAATTCTGGCTAGTGAAAAGTGAACATGTACTAGAATTTAACATAGAATCTGGTCTTTTTCTTTTAATGTGGCTGTAAAAATGGCACTTCCAGCAGATCTACTACTTCTGTGTAATATTCAAAGCATGACCTGCTTTACTAATTGCACGCCAGCATAACTCTTTAGCTGTTAAACCAGTCTTTTTGAGGAGCTGTCCAACTTGAGTTCAGTTCAAGTGTGGTGATCTGTTTAAGCTTTTTTGTGTCTGTGTGTCACTTGAGTGAAGCACACTTTTAGAAGGTTTATTGCATTTGTAAATGAACAAGGAAGCATATAAACAGTTTAATACTGTGCTCTGAGTCCCAAATATATTTACAGACTAGCTCAATATAATTGAAAATTTGTTTTCAACCAGTTGGATTCCTGCTTTCAAAATGTTTAAGATGAAAATGTCCCTAACTGTTGCAGTGCTTATTGTCAAAGAGATGATGTTCATTTATTGCTAAAGTGTAAATAGCATAAAACGATGCTGTAATAAAACACTTCATTTGTGAGTCCTAGAAAACCAATAAAACCTATAGTGTCTAGTAACTTAATGAAAGGTTTTATCATTTTTTTGTGAAATAGTTAAAGGAATGACAAAAATAAGTTGCATTAAATATACTTATATTATTAATTGTGTGTTAAACAGAATCTTTCAAGATACCATATTTATTCTTTTCACAGGTATTTAATTTATTTTTAAAATGTTTCATCAAAGTTTATTTCCGTTATGGTCTGTTCCTGGCTAGTTTTGTTTTGGTTTTTAGTCCTCACATGATAGCCAAAGGCTACAGCGTTTGGGTTTACAAAACTGCATCAGTATATTTAACTCTAATAAAATCTTGTTAATTGAACAGATCTGTTCACATGACAATGTCATCTTGGTCTTTGTGCAACAAACCTGAGCTCTTAGGCCTCATATTGATTGATGCATATCCTTGAGTAGAGCTACTGATCTCTCCCTTTCTCTTTCTTTCACGCCAGCTAATGCTTTGGGTAGTTGTCACCGCTCATAATCGAGGGTGCAAGTGGCAGGAAACAGTTGCTGAAAATATTACTTAGCTTTTATTGAAGACATGTTAATGCCTTCTAGATGTTTTGGTCCCCAGCAAGCAAAACTTCTGCTGATTTCCTCTTTCCCCTTATGTAGGAGAGGGGATTTTCTTTAAGCGGTTTAAATCTACCTGGATGAAACACAAAAGCTCTTATTCTTGCCTGGAAATTTATTTCCCATTATTAACCACTAGGAAAAAGATATTCTCAAGAGTATGCAGTTGAGGAGTTTTTTTGCTTGTTAAAAATTGGGGATGATGAACAGTCATGCAGCTTGTTCTAGGAATTATGGAGACAGTCCTGGATCCCAGCTTGTGCAGAACTTCTAGCAGTGGTTGTCAATCTTTTTAGACTCAAGGTACCCTGGGATAAACTTGAGGTACCCCTTGGAAAATGCCAGCTCTTAGTTTTTCTGTTGCAAAGAACTCAGACCACAACTATATGGCTTTCAATTTGAAATCTCTGGGTTTATCTTGTCAGTCACCTGTGCATACCTAACAGTGTTAACCTTGGTGATACTCTGTGGTGCCTTCAGGGCACAGGAGTTTGCAACAGTATCTCTGAAGTTTTTTTGATTGTTTGTTTGTTTTTTTTAATCTGAAACTTTGAGCCAAGGTATCTAGAAACAAATGGTACAATCTGGTAATGTGAAATGTTAATTTCTAGACCCACATATACCAGGCCCATCATACCTTTAAATAATGCTGTTTTGATTAATCTTGCTCCTCTCCCATCACCCCCCTGCCTGCCATGCATGCTTGAATGCTTTGTAATTTTTACAGGTGCTATTTTAGTCTAATCACGAGGAGTAGAAGCTGAATCTGACTGTAGTAAGTTAAAACTGCTCACATAAGCAAAGATTCTTGGTGGCAGAAGAGTGGAAGTGCTCTCATGGTCAGTTTGTGCTTCTAGATCAGATCATGAGCAGTGAGATGTAGCTATGTTAGAGACATGATCCGGGTTGCAATCATTTATTTTAGGACTATGTTGACATCATTGCTTGTATCTGTACAAGAAACCTAAAAATGAAGGATAGCAACTGAACCTAGTGAACTTAAAAAAAAACAAGGAAGCTGGAGAATTAGGATTTTTTTTATCAATGACGTCTGAGATATTAAAGATAGGTAAATTATCTTAAAAAAATAGGGACTTTTATGAGACATAATTTTTAATTTCAAATCCAATCTTTGTTAGGCTGTCATTCCTTGGATCCAGAGCCACAGGGGAATCTGAAAACACTATGCACAGTAGTGATGCTACGAAAAAATGTGATTTAAAGATACTTTCAAATCAGGACAGCATAAAGTGTAATGCACATCTTTCAAAGTTACACTTTCACATTTGATCCCCAATTTAGGGTTGCAGGGCGGGGGGGGGGGGTTTCTAGGCAACTGAGTGTTTACAAAATCTAGTGTTAGTTGACCATAAACTTTTCAATAAGAACTGTTTTAAAAAATAAGTATTCTTCTACAACGTTCAAGTTTTCTGCAAATCGGGCAGTATGTCTGAACAGAAATGGACTTACAAATCAAAAGCAGTAATTTCCTTTCGGTATCTGAGGTAATTTGTGGCATGATTTAGAGCTCTAAGGCTGGTATTTTTGTCAGTTGCTAGCTATAGTCTGGTTCTGGTGTGAAGTCATTGTGTAGTTTGGTTCCAGCATTGAACACATCACGGGGATGCCAGCTTCTTCCCCTCGACAGGGGTGGAACAAGTGGTTCTTTGTGTTAATGCCTATCTTGCCTTGTTTACCTTCACTGGCACACTTATAGTTGTTCTAAAAGCATTTGTCCTATATAAGCTAAATGACATGTTTTGAGTTTTCCCTCTACCTTTAATTTTTTTTCTTCTCCAAATAAACTGAAGCTTGATGGGAAGGGGTGCTGTGTAGACTTGCTCATCTAATTGTTTTCCAGACTCATGGTGTCTTACTACACAGAGTAACTTCTCTTTTTTTCCTTCTGTATAAATGTTGTCTGGTCCCTAAGGTACCATGTGAGCATTATTTAATGCTACTGCCTAATGACCATGGCAACTGCATTTTGAGAGAGCAACATTTTGTCTACATTTCTCTTCCTATCCACCCAAAGAATAGAGAGGATGTGCAGAAATCAGCAAGTGAAGATTTAAGTGGGTGCTAAGTGAGCATAGCTCCAGTTTTTGTTTTTGTTTTTTTAAACAAGTGGTTAATAGGTGTTATTTTTGATTCATCTGCCTTTTTTTGTACTTCCTTACTGGGAGATGAGGTTTTATTCTCAAGCTGCTTACTGTTTGTTTGAAGATGTGGTTCATAATCTTTTTTTTTCCTTTTTTCAGACTTAATTGTAGTTTTCTAATGAGAAAAGAGAACTGTAATATCTTTGGTTGGCATGTCTTCCTAAATTTTGTGTGATAAGTGCATCATACTGTTTCTAACTTGAATATTTCATTTGAAAATGTATTCTTTAATAAAAAAATAACATTTAAAAAACCATCTGTGCTTAAAAACTAACATTTTAGTAGTATAAGAGAAGGCAGAACATACATGAGTACACCGAACTGCACTTTATTTCAAGCATGTGTGCTCAAGTGGGCGCCACACTTCAAGAGGGATGCAGAGAATCTGGAGAGGGTCCAGAGGGGGGCCACTCACATGATTACTAGCCTTTGTGATAGACCCTATGGGGGGGAGGTTGAGAGAGCTGAATCTCTTCAGCCTTCACAAGAGACGGCTGAGGGGAGATCTTGTGGCTGCCTATAAATTTATTAGGGGAGGTCAATGGGGA
>JAGPOW010001296.1:131337008-131349332 GCA_030014935.1 Caiman crocodilus
TAGATATTAGGAAGAAATTTTTCACAGTAAGGGTGGCCAGGATCTGGAATGGGCTTCCAGGAGAGGTGGTGCTATCACCTAGCTTGGAGGTCTTCAAGAAGAGGCTAGGTAGTCACCTGGCTGGGGTCATCTGACCTCGGTCCTCTTTCCTGCTGGGGCAGGCAGTTGGACACGCTGATCCATTGTGGTCCCTTCCGACTTTGCAGTCTGTGAATCTATGAAATTGCTGAGTTAACTGCTAAATAAATGGGTTGTTAAAAGTTGCGTTTCTGAGCCCCTTGGTGACCACCTTCCTCTTGCTGCTATCAGTAGTATGGAAATGTATTGTCAGTACCTTCAAAGCAGTCTTATTCTGTTTTAATACAGGTTCACCAATTTGTTAAATATTGAACGCTAAAACTTTTGCATTACAAAAATAGGGGGAAAAGTTTTTGCTTTTTTAAAAAAATCTCATTTAATCAGGATATTCTTTCCATTATCCATAAAGATGCCATGGCCATACTAAGTTTAGTTTACTGAACTTTGGAAATAGTTTCAACCAAATTTCTGATACTTTTTTCTTTCATCACTGCTGTTTTAAGAGTATGCATGTCTGTGTGTGTTCCCTGAGGGAAGACTGAATTTATTAAGTGGAGATCTTTGTCAGGTGTTCTATATCTTTAATAAACTGAATGGCTGATTGTACTTTTTAAAATTTGATCTTTTGTAGGCGTATTCTGCATTCTAAAGGAGAGTTGAGTGAAGATCGACACAAGCAGTATGAAGAATTTGCAATGTCCTATCAGAAGTTGTTGGCAAACTCTCAGTCTCTAGCTGATCTGTTGGATGAAAATATGCCTGATCTTCCCCAAGATAAACCAACACCGGAGGGTAGGGCCTCTTTAGGTTTGGTAAACATGTTATGGGCTTCACAGTGCTGAGCTTTCTATTAACGGGAGGAAAAAAGCTAAACCCTCACATGGATCTGTGTTTTTTCTTAATGCTGGTTTCCTTTTTTTTAATGTTTAGGATCTTGAAATTCAGTCTACAGCAGAGCAGAAAATAAATTAGACAAATAAAATTGATTTTGAAATTACTAACTAATATTGGAATATTATAGGTATCATTAGTTAACCTTTTGTAGTAAGGTAATGGATGTCAGTTAAAGTTGTGCATGTCTTGGGTCTTTTCATCACTCTAATGCATAGATATGCTTTAGTATAAGTTAGTCATTTACCAACTTTTCCATTTTGCATGTGATAGATAGTTTAAATCTGCAGATTACAGAATCTGCATTTAAAATGGAATTTTCAGTGAATTATTACCAATTTATTTATTTAAAAAATGCCTATTGCTTCTGAAACGCACATTGGATCAAAATTATGTCAGTTGGCAAAGGGTCACTAAGCCTAAGCATACCGTACCAGGAAGTCTCTGCTGATGAGATTTCAATATTTCTTCATCTTAATATTTCATAACCTCATTGGTTCTCAAACTGGTGTGTGGGATGGTTTGTGTTTCTTTATATGTACTTCTCTATATTTTTAGTATATTTTAGAGCTTTGTAATTTAATGTAGTTTTCCAGTGAACTTAGACCTCATTTTCAAGTTAACTGAATATTACAAGCCGGAAAACTTTTCATGATGTCAGATAAGCCACTAGATGGCCGTGCATGACCTCCCTATGTGATGGAAGACTTTTTGTGTATACAGTGAGCCCATGTTTTTAACAAGTGCTAAATTGTAGTATTTGCAGATAGTTTAGGCATGATTCCAACAATTTTTCTTTGTCCTAACATATTCTTGAAATTTAAAAAGAATGGTAGAACAGATATGACAAGTGATACAGCTTCACTACCTGTGTTGCCTCAGCAGTGTAGTATGCCATGCCTTGAAAGCATTTTCTTATTTTCCACAAAATTTAACAGGTTCAGCAATTGACAGTTTCATTCCCTAATAAATGATGCTGATGTGGATACATTCTGAAAACTGTTCTTGATGGTGCAGTATGACTTATTAATTTTATTCAGTTTGAATTGTTCTTGAATGAGATTATCCTCAGAATGTCCTGGAAAATATGGCCAATTTTAGTAACCCAAGGTGGTACTAGAAATAGATAAGGAAACTTTTTTTTTAATAAATTGTGTACTGTCAATCTGTCTCTACAATGAAAAGATCTGCAATCTGTGTGCATATATTTATTGCTAACTTCATTCTTTTTTGGTAATGAGTATTTTGGTAATGATTTATACGTTCTGTGATTCCAGAGCATGGCCCTGGCATTGACATTTTTACCCCTGGCAAACCAGGAGAATATGACCTGGAAGGGGGCATCTGGGAAGATGAAGATGCACGAAATTTCTACGAGAACCTTATTGATCTAAAAGCTTTTGTGCCAGCCATCTTGTTTAAAGATAATGAAAAATATTCTCAGAGCAAGGATCCCAGTAAGGAGGAATCTAGAGGTAAAACATGGGAGAAAATGGGTAGAATAAATTTCTAGAACAACAACATTTAAGCATGCTTGGTAGAAATAATTACTTCAGCTAAAGACTGATTATTAATTGATATAATAGACAGAATGCTACTATAGGATGGATGATTTTGTGCAGGAGAAATTGCCAAGTAGATCATCTGAATATGAGGGTTTTTTTTTATAATGGTGGAAAGTGAAACCAGTTCATTTCATCAGCATGTCTAAATGTGCTTAATATGTATGGGTAGGTATTACTGTGTCCACCTTCGTATAAAAGAACAGAGACTATAGTTATATTGTCAATGGAAAGAAAATGCATATTGGTCGCAGTTTTAAAAATGCTGCGATTTGCTGACCTGAGTGAATAAATATGTGAGGCAGCTATCTTAGAGAGAACTTTTATAGTGGAGATGGGCCATGATTAATTTCTAACCCCTGTGTAGCTAATTAAAGTTAAGCGCCCCCCCCCCCCTCTTTCAATTTGGGATGGATTTTAAGTAGCTTTATAGCTCAGGCACAGTTAGTTTTCACCTCTATCTCAAGGAAAAATGCTAGAAAGATGTCTTGGTGCATAAGGACACTTTTTTGGTATATATGGGAACCTAAAGCACAGAGGCTAAATACTTTATTTATGATTATGAAATGAAAAATATCAATTAGGAGAGGAACTCAAATGTGTTGACTGTTTTTTAGAGGTTAAATTAAACGCGTCATCTCTCTGAAAACTATTCTTAATTATTTGCATATAAAGTATGTGCCTCTTGAAACTTTCATCATATTTTTATTTGAAATCTATTAAGTTATCAAGTATTATTTTAAGCTTTATAAAATGTAAATTTAAAGGTTTTAGCTACAGTATGCCTAACAACCCCTGAAAGATTATGCAAATACTGTAGGTGAGTTTTTTCAGAATTCTAGCTATGATTAATTTTCATTTAACAAAACAAAAATACAGTAATGTCACTTGCAGAGAGTCAAAAGTTCAGGCAAAAACAGTTAGACCTTTTTTTATGACTTTGTCATAATACTGCTAGCCAAAGGATCCGCACAACACAGAGCACAATACCAGATGGTTTTTCTTTTAAGGATATGATCGTAACTCCATTTCCAACTTTTAGCGACTTGTTTTTCATTGATGATCAGGGCTTGGTCTTTTGTGTCTGCATTTCAGAAAGGGATAGTAGATGGTAACTACAAAATCTCTATAAAAGATATCATTGTTTTCCCTAGCAAGTCTCGTTGCACTTCAGCTTTGCATTCTTCATACAAAACAGTGTCTCTGTTTCGTAATATTATTCTATTAAATAGAACAACAAAGAGATGTCATGCATTACACATGTTAATTAAAGGAAACTTTACTTTATCCTTAAAGGGCCAGTCTTTCAAAATTTTGCACGTAAACACATGCATCCAGCATTTTGAGTATCCCATGTGTACTCCCAAATTGAATGCACAAAGCATTGGACATTCAAATGTAATATTTTTTCCCTGGTGCCTTCCATCTGAGGATCTCAAGTCCTATTCAGATTTGAAGTGTTTTTTGAATGTCTTGTTCTGTTGTTTACATCATGGTGCAGAGTGCAATTAAACATCTAGTAAGATAGGTGTAGAGCCCCTGACAAACAGCCTGAACCAATGAAGGCATGTGAAGTACAGTTCAGAGCAAACCAAAACACTCAGAAAGGCAAACACTCTTAAAAGATGCACATCAGAGGAGGAGGTGAAGGAGCAAGACCATTCCAGTCATGATTGGAGTGACACAAAAGGTAGTAGAGAGCGTCAAGTGACCAAATAGAACGGAAATGTTTTTCAGAAGAGAAGTGTACATCATTCTACAAGAGATTGAAAACATAAGAAATGACCCTGGAGAGACGGGGATGTTACAATAGTCCTTATGTTATTTAAACCATGATTTACATATCCTTGCGCTGCATAGTATTATTGAATTGAAATGTCTGCTTTCTTTGAAATAGAGTCCAAAGATGCCAAAGATAATAAAGAAGTGTCTGGTACTGAAGATTTGGAATTGGAGCTGGAGAACATGGACATTAATGATGATCCGCTTGAGTTAGACTGCGGAGATGAGGCAGAAGATCTCACAAAGAAGCTTCTTGATGAACAAGGTAAAAAAGATACTTGAAAAATGTTTTTAGGGTTATTGCAATGTTTTCTAGTTTTTCTTTGGATGTAGCATTGCTCCAGTGCCTAAAATCTACTTTGAGATTAACTAGAGTTCCCTCCAAAAAATAACCGGAAGCATTTATAAGCAAGATCCTCTCCTTTCTTCATCCTAATGTTCCTGGTGGATGTTCTTAAGACATTCTTCACATACTAGTTAAGCAACCAATTCAGCTACTGGAAAGGAACAGTACCTTTTTTGTTAGAACAGGAACCTTTTTTGTCCTTCAGCTAGCACATTAAGGAGCTTTTAGGAAACAAATCTGAGGTATGTGTGTTGAACTGTAATAAATTCTGTTTTTTACTATTTACTACTAAGGTTTTTTTATTACTGTAGTATTGAGTAAGTTTTGAGAAAAGGTTAGATATAAACGCAATTCTAGTCTGAAACATGACTAAAACATAGCGCATAGGGCTCTTTCTTATCATGTGTTGCTCGGTTTATAAATAAAAAGACATTAAACTTGCAAATCAAATTTGAAATCTGAGAGTCAGGCTGCTTTCCTCCTTGTGCATGCATTATCATCATTTGGTAATAAATATTCTTTCAGCAATACGTGTTGACTTCACTAAATTGATGTAGATGAAATAGAGTGGGATTTAGCAGTCATGATATTGATGTGCAAGAAGGAATAGAATCTAGCACATGCTTTCCCTTGTAGCAATGTTGATTCCACAGAGATGGCAAGAGTAAAAAGGCAGTAAAACAGATTTCTCCCAGGTGATTTCTATATAGTCTGATATTTTGTGGCGTATAAACTTCTTTATAGTGTCACTAATTTTTTCTGAAACCTTTTGGAAGGTAGAACCAGACATCTGGAGTTAAGATGGCAAAGAAAAATCATGTCTTCCGTTTGTTTCTTTCTCCAGCTGATGACCTTTTCAGTATGCCCCAATGATTTGAGGAGTGTGCACTGTGATCCTTCATGTTTCCAGAGGCAGATGCAACTGCTGCTCTTTGTTCTTGGTGGGGAAGTTGATTCCCCAGATTTCTCTTAATAGTGTAGAGCCTTAATGTATTAGGCTTGCATCTGTGGCCAGTAAACTCCATGGCTTCAGACAAATGGGACTTTTAGTAAGGTTATCCTGAGTTGTGTGGTTTTGTTTTTTTTACCTAATCATTTGGTTGTGCCAATGAAGAGACGGAATGAATTGTACTTGGCTAATATCAGGGTGCTGGAGAAGTTTGGGTCGGTGTTGAAGTCTTTTCTGGGCTGTAACACCTCATCAGTTCTTTTTATTTTTTTTAAAAAGAGCTAGAGCCAGGATCAATTCAGACAGTAATTTTTGTTTTGAAGGTAGCTTTCATTGTATTTCTTTTACAGTATCAGGAACTTCCCATTTATGAAAAAGGTACCCAGCAGCTAGCTGTTGTGGTGTTTCACCAGCCTAGAAATAGTAATCAAGTTTTAAGGCCCTTTCTTTAGAGCATATCTGTCAAACAATCATAATCTGCATTTTGCTCATGTAGCTGAAAAATGTTTTGCTCTACTTCCCCTAATGTTTTCTGTGGTCTAGCCAGGCAGTGGGAAGGAAGACACGCCCTTCCTCTTTCTTTTATAAGCTGAATAGTTATGCTGCGAGCTAGGAACTGCTGTTTATGGGCTTCAGCACCTTTATCTTGTCACTGCATTTACTGATGTCTTGTGCTAGAGTTTCTGTCAGTATCAGAATTTTTACAATGAGCATGTGAAGACTCACTACTCGTATGACATCCCAGAATTCAGAGGCGAGGGAAGAAGCCTGTCACTAGACTTCTGGACAAAGTTAAGAATATATTGTTAACACAGAATGGGCTTCGTCTAAGAAAGTGGTCACCCTAATCAGGTGCCATAGAAGGGCTTTCGGTATTTCCTAGACTAGTGGTGCTCAGCTTCTGGCCCACAGGCCAGATGCAGCCTGCAGAACCATGGCATCTGGCTCATGGGACCCACCATGGGTCAGGAAATTTGGCAGTGGGGAAGCAGTGCCAGTACTGTTGTTTGCCTGCCCCTGCTTTCCCCACCACCACCTCCAGATTTCCCTTTTACCTCCCAGCAGGGCTGGGTTGGGACCAAATCATGCCCCCTGTAGGGCTGGGCCATGCCCCCTTTTCCTCTCACCCTTCCCCCTGCCTGGAAGATCAGAGCTGGGCCTTTCCTTCACCTCTTCCCACCCCTTACCCATACCACAGGGCCAGGTCATGCCTCTTCCTGTTCCTCTATCCCCCTGCCCCATTGAGGCCAAATAGGGCTTTGTTGTTACCACCCTGAGTGCCAGATCAGAACCACTGGCTGAATCTGGCCCATGGACAGACTGGTCACAGCCAACTGGTCTGTCTGGCCACAGACAGACTGGTCTGCCCGCTGGGCAGAAAGGTTGGGCATCACTATCCTAGAGTATTCTGTTTGATGTAGGTATCCTATGAAAGGAAGATGAGTCACACTTTTTCATCAAATAAGTGCATTTATGTGAGAGAATCTTCTCCAGTGTTTGATTAGTCATATCAGTACTTAGCAACGTGTCATGGCCAACTGCTAGTTTTCTGTGGGAACATATTTTTCTTCTAATACTTCATTTCCTTGAGTTATCATTTCTCCTCTTTTTTTTTTTTTTTTTGTCCAGAAAATGTCATGGATGCTACATTAACTTTATTAAGTGTTTGTTTCTGAAAGACACTTTTTTTTTTTCCTTTCTTTTTGAGAGGGGGAGAGAGAGAGAGCTTGGTTAATGGAAAGTAGAAATTAACTGAAGCAAAAGAAGCCTCATAAAATGTGAGAATCTAAGAATGCGAGGAAAAAAAAAAACAGCAGTAAAGTTCAGCAGTTTGGGAGTGTTTTAGGAGTGCAGGTGGGGAGAGAAGAGTAGAAATAAATCTACATGTCTGATTTCATATAATAAAAACTAGCTTACTGATGCACAGAAAGGTTGGGAAATAGTGAGAGCTTACCAGACTAAAACTTTGGGTGTGGTAGGGGCCAATCTTTTCACCAGACATGCTACAAATTAGCCCTACGCCCTCCCTGAGTGCCACTCTGATCCCCTTCCCTTTCCCAGTCTGCTGCTCTGCTCCCTGTCCTGTAAGCTGTGCCTGCCCTGCCTTTTGCATTTGCTCTGTGCTCCCTGCTTGATCGGCCGGCCTGCTTTTTCCTCCCTTCCCAATCTGCTACCGTTACCTGACCCCTCCCTGATCTGTATATTGCATATAGAAGCTGTCCATGCCACTTACATTACACGTGCTGCAGTTTGGTCACCCCTCCTTTAAAGCATGTACAATTGAGCAAGATATGACTGGTGACTATTCTGTTTCTAGCCATTGAGAAGAGAACGTCCCAAGTACAGGCCCCAAAATATAGATCTGCCATAGAATTGCAGGAAACTAAGGTTCAAAGGGACCTCAGGAGGTCATCTAGTTCAACCGCCCGCTCAAAAGCAGGAGTAGCCTCACTAGATCATCCCAGCCAAGGCTTTATGGATCTTAAAAACCTCCAAGGACAGAGATTCCACCACCTCTCTGGGTAATTTGTTGCAAGTGTTTTACCACCTTCCTAAGTAACATTTTTTCCTAATATCTAACCTAAACTTCCCACCACTAATAGTGCTTACAGTAATAATTGTTAGTTCAAGATTTAAGAAAGCAAGCATCTTAGTATTGAGACGTGATGGGGATGAGGGGATATTTAAGAAAAGAAACTGTAAGAATCACTTTTACTTCAAACAATACAGAGGAATGAAATACTTTGTGAACCAGTGAATGCACTAAGTGTTCTGTTAGCCCCAACTATGAGATGAAATTAAGGAAAGTGATGTAAAACTTACAGATTTTTGTGAGTTCTGTGTCTTGTTTTCAACTAAGAAGTTGGTTTTTAGTTTTATTCTGTAGCCAAATACAGTTTGACAGCTTTAAAATGTGACCTTGCCCTAGGAAGCTGCTTTTTCCTTCCTAGCCCCTAGGTATGACATTCTGTAATCTGATTTTATTATTACTTGTAGTATCCCAGGATCAATGAAAATGAAGCCCTGTTGTAGAAGGCACTGTATAAATGCAGAGTAGCATACCTGGCTCCCAAAAGCTAACATTGTAAAGAGAACAGACAATCGTGGTGAAGAAGGGGATAACACAAAATAGGAATGAATACCTTGATGAAGGCAAATGTGATTAGTTTCATTTTAATTTGGTGGGGGGGAGTTGTGGAGTTAGGTAAAGATGTGAAATGGGGGGCAAAGTAAAGGCCAAGGGAACATGGAAGGAAAGAGACACTGGATAAGGGAGGAGAGAGTTATTGGGGGCAGGGGAAAGTGAATGGGTGCAAACAGAAATGACAATTTTTGCCCAATCTGGCCACAGAAAGTAGTCTATAGCCGTGACCAAACACAAGTGTACAGTTGCAATCCGTTTAAAAAAAAAAAGAAAAAAAAAAAGAAAGGCCAGTCGGGTGAAAGTCTGCCGTGGTTGCATGTGGTATAGAATAAAGATGTTTCATGTGTCTGTAGAGCTCCCAGCTTGTTGCTGTTTTCAGAATGGGAGGGAGGAAAGGGAGCGGGAGGGGTGAGTTCAGTATTTCTGCTCCCTCCCCTGCCCCCCCAAGCTCTGATTCACCCACCCACCCTTCAGGACCAGTTGGGGAGCCCCAAGAACTTACTCCCTCTGGTGCCTCCCCGCTTCCCATTCTGAAAACAGCAAGCCCTGGCCACTGCTATGGGAACTTGGCTGCAGGCTCCCAGCTGGCAGCTAGATTTCCCTTTCCCCTGGAGCCAGCACTGAACTTGTTTGGTCCTGGGTAACATTACAACTCTGAATAATTTCTGCAAAGCGTTCTGAGTTGCAGCTGGGAGCTGCACTTCTGTCTGCACTGAATCTGAGGTGAAGAGCTTGAAGGAGTGGGCAGACAGTGCTGTAGCAAATAACCAGTTAACAGAGGACAGAGAGAGCCTGATCCAAAATTGTAAAAATTCTCTGGATGTCCCAAGTTGCTTCTCTATGTGCTTTCTACCAGCTGAGGCCTCTGCATTTTTCCCCAAAATCTACATGAGGTGAGGAGGGAAAAGCACCACCTGGGTCTGTGTTGTTGTTTTCTTATGTAGTTTTTCTAATGCAGTTCTGGGTCGAAGAGACGTTTTAGAGATTACTGATGTTGGTTGGATCATCATGGTCTCCCAGTGCAGTGATTTCTGCTTTGGCTGCTTCATAACAGTTCCTACAGACTAGAGTTCATGGTAATATAATCAGCCAGTTCTACAAATAGCAAGGTTTTTTGTTATTAGAACCTTCTTCCAAGTAATAAACCACATACCATATTTTCTTGCATACAATGTGCCTGCAAACAACACCCTTCTCCCCCTTATTTTTGGAAGGAACAGTATAGGAGAAAAAGATTTTTCCAGAGTCATGGCCAACTGTGTGATTATAGAGTAAGTCCTACATGGAATATGAAGTGTCCAGGAATTGTGGCACCACAAAGTTTCTGATGCCAGCTGCCTTGCCCAGGGATGCCACCCTTCCTGGATACTCTTGTTTGTTTCCAGGAGACCTTACTCTCTCATACAAGGTTAGGCTGCAAACCCTTGCAAGGGCAGTAGCAGAACTGGTAGTTCTTTACTGTAAGTAGTTCTTTATATAAATTCCTATAAATGAAGTGTTGCTTCCACATCACAAACCTCATCAAGATACTGGCAGTGGCTTCCTTGTTGCTTCAGGTACAAGCTACAGTGCTCAGCCAATAGCTGTGGGTGTAAGAGGGTTAACACAAGACTTTACCATCTTGACATCTGTATGGTGTACACAACATCTCCAGCCTTGTTTCTTTTCCAGTGAAGAAAACTTCTTCCTTGCTTAAAATATACACCCCAATTTTGGGGTTCTGTTTTTGGTGAAAGGTGTGTTGTATGTGAAAAATACAGCATTGATAATTTAATGCTAGTAATTTTGTCATGTCAGCTACAAGGAATGGGCTAGTGTTACAAATTCATATTTACTGACCGGTTTAACCATTTTTAGTCACAGGACTCAAAGCTTTTACAGAGTCAGTCACAGTTTAAGGCACAAATTTTAACCTTTTGTATAGTAGCTCTGTAGAATGTCGAGCATTTCCCATACCTTTGGCAGTCACCTCTCCCAGTCACTCAGTCTTGATGTAGAAATCAAACATACACTGGCACAGCAAATCCTATCCTTTGGAAAGCTACTGTGTCATGTCTTTGCTGACTGACAACTCCGAATAGAAACTGAGATCCTGGTCTACAATGCCGTGGTTATCCCCACGCTCCTCTACGAGTGTGAGACGTGAGTGATAGATCAAAACCATCTATAGTGCCTAGAACATCATCAGTGTTGCCTCAGGAAGATCCTTTGCATTAGATGGGAAGACCAGTGCACAAATGCCAGCATCCTCTCTGCACCTAACATAACCAGCATTAAGGCAAAGATCATGAAACATCAACTCTGCTGGGCTGGCCATTATGTGCAGGTGGCTGATATTTATCTCCCAAAGCAAGTCCTCTTCTCTTAACTGAGTCATGGTGAGAGGCCCTGTGGAGGACTACAAAGGAAGCGCTACAAGGACACCCTGAAAGCATACCTTAAGAAGGGTGGCATCATCTGTACAAATTGAGAAGTGCTGACTGGTAATGGGTCTCATAGGTGATGCGCATGACATCAGGCTACAGCCCACTTTAAAGAGTACTGTTTTGCTCAGGAAGCCGAGAAATGGCAGAGGAGGAAGGAAAGTGCGCAACATCCTGGCTTACCATTGTGCCCCCCACAAGGCACCACTTGTCATATGTGTGGAAAAACTGGCAGAGCATGGATTGGACTCCTCAACTACCTTAAAACTCACCAGTAACCAGTTATTGTTTACCCCCTGATTAACCAGTTATTATTTATCACTAATAGGAAGAATGCCACATTTGCTTTGTACACCAATATCATCTGATATGTAATTCTTGTACACCCCAACAGCTGGGTACCAGGACTAGCCTGATGTTTCATTGACAGATAACGTGGAGGAATTCTGAATAACCGCTTCTGAGCTTCCTACCCTTTTAGGGCAGGGGTGGGCAATAATTTCTGGTGGAGGGCTGCTTAACGAACTTTGGGAAGCTGTCAAGGACTGCAAGGGTAGCCCCACCACTTGACAGGTGCCGTCATCTGGTCATCATCTTGGGACCAGAAGTCCCACCCCTAAACCCCTGACCATTGCCCCTGGAAGTTCCTCTCTTTGCCCTCAGAAATACTTCTTTTGGGAAGGAAGTTTGCTATCTTGGAACCGTGGAAAAAAATTATATAATAAAAACCAAACAGTGACAATTTTTTTAATAAAATTTAAAACATTAAAATATTTTTGTCCTGTGTTGTGTGTGTTTGTGTGGTGCATGTAGAGGTGATTGCATAATAGTTCAAAATGAGGTCTTACACCCCCACATTCTCCTACAATATACAAGAGTATGGGTTTGTGGGGATGTGTGGAGGGGGATGGTGGTTGGGGGAGTGCATGTGTGGTGGGGTGTATGAACATAGTAGTGAGTGAGGCTCACTCAAGAGGTGTGCCAGTGTGTGTGGGGGGGGGTTGGTGTGGTGTTTGTGGGGTGTGTGACTGACTGTGTGTGGGGGAGGGTGTGGTTGTGGAGTTCATGGAGGTACGTATGGCAGCCCCTGTGTGCACCACCATGAGCCAGTTGGTATGGCACCGCACCCACCCCTGCCCTACAACAGC
>JAGPOW010001296.1:131367293-131387902 GCA_030014935.1 Caiman crocodilus
CTCTGTGGCCTGAGTCTGTGGAGCCCTGGGGCAGCCCCCGCTCCTTGCGTGACCCCCACTCTCCTCTGAGTGCAGCCTTCCAGGCCAGCCTGCCTGCTGACAGTGACTCCCCCAGTGCCTGCTATTCCCTGCTCCTCTCTCCCTCTCTTCCCCCTCTCATCACAACATGCTTAATAAGAAAAAAAAATTCACCTGTACAGAGGCAGTACGTGAAGTTTTATTGATTGTTACCAGGTTTAGAAGTTTTAGAAAAACTGTGATTTACTGTGAAAAGAAAAGCAAAAAAAAAAAAAAAAAAGCAACATTTATGATTAACTGTATTAAATATGCAGTGCATCCTGCCATGTCATCCCCCCACCATGCCCAGTTTTGTGTTTTGTTCTGTGCTGGTACTCTGGCACCTTACAAAGGTAGACACTGGTTTTTTTCGGCACTCCGGCAAAACACGTTGCTTACCCCTGGGCTAGGCCATCCCAATAGGCAAATGCATGTCGCTGATCACAAAAAGAGCAAGGCTGCTCAGATCATTGAACATAATTCAATTCCAGATATGTTTGATATGAGGCAAAGCCTAGCTTTTAATTGTCACTCAGCTTGAACACTGAAACTAGATTAGTTTTGCTTTAGGATACTTTTCTGTATAGAATTGTTGTGTATTGGGTTTAAATTGTAAGAGGAAATTCTAAGGAATATATAACTTCATTGAAACGTGTTTGTATTACATTTTTGTAAATGTTATGAGCCTTTGTATACGAGTCTTGTCTGTAATTCCTAAACTACTTTACAGACAAAGTTCTTCGCCTGTGTCCTTAGACCAACACAGCTACAGCCTATACCCCTAAACTACTTTACAGTATTCCTTTTGACCAGAAGTTAGCATTCATCATGAAAATTGTATGAGAACATGCTAGCATATGAGCAGTCAAGTCAAGATGAAGGTGATAGTTTTACTTTTTATAATAAGGATTAAAATTCAGAGGTGTTAACAACTTTGTATATTTGATAAAATATTAAATACTTTTTTTTTCCACAACTAAAAAACCATAAAAATGCTGTGTTCATATGTATAACAGATGCTTCTGTCCGACTTTTCTCACCACCATATTGAAATGGCATGCACATTGCTGGAAACCTGTGGAAGATTCCTTTTTCGATCACCGGAATCGCACTTAAGAACCAGCGTTCTTTTGGTAAGAGCAAGAATAGTAGCCATTTTACTGAAGAGCATATATTGAATTAAACTGTCGTTATTTCCTTTGTTTTGCCACACTGAAGTACATCCTGGCTATAATGATCATAATTGCAGTAATATCCTTCTCGGTGTTCAGTCCATAACGAAGGCAGAACTTCATTAAGTTTTATTTACTGGTAGAATAACAGAGTTTGTTTATAGTGGGCTTCATGGAAAAACACAGAGTAACTGGGTTGGGTCTGTTACAGTGTGGTGCAGGAAAATCTTCACTCACTTCTATATTAAAGCTTTCATTCTAGTTTTAGAGTTGAGTATTGAATTGCTTAGACCTTGGGCTCCTAGAAACAGTTAAAATCTTACTAAAGCCACATTTCTTAATTGAATTCCTCTAGGAGGCAGAGAATCAAGTTAGAGAGAGAGGAATGCAGCCTTTGCATGCTTTCTTCCTGTTTTTTCCCCCCAATATTTCTGTCGTTGATTTTGAAGCTGCAGGAATGAATATTTTGTTATATGAAAAAAAAAATACAACTTGAAACAATTGCTTTGTTTAGAGCTTTTTCTTTGCAAATTTCTGAGATCCTGTAAATTTCTCTTCACTGCCACAAATGCTGACGTTTTTAGAAGTATGATTTAATTACTGTGTGGAAAATGTTTTTATATCACTGTATGCGCTTTCTTTCAGACAGAAATACTTTTCCAAAGACTCTGTTTTATCTGTAGCTCACTTTTCAAGTCACAAGTTAGATAAGTTAGAGTTAGATAAGTTCCTCAGTCTAACCCTTACATCAAATCTTTTGGTTCCTTTGACACAGGATCCCTATGCTCCCACAATATCTCATGATGTTGTGCTGAAATAAAATACTTGAGTCTGGTAAGTGGTAAACTGTGCATCTCAATATCTTTTTGGTGTAAACCAGTAGTGGAGTTGTGGCCATGCTCACAGCCTTCACCTGCAAAGGATGGTGGCTTTCTGAAAATACTTTCATAGAGGTCCAGTTATTTTGCACACATCCTTGTGATTTACAAGGAAGATTGAAACAGAATTTAGTTTTAGGGAGAATAGAAAGTTGCTGTTCAGTTACAAGTGACAATGCAAGTAAATAATTCCTGTTTTGTGGGACTTGTGGGGAGAAGGCAGCAAATGAGATTAAGAGTATAGTGGCATGGGTTAGGGACAGGAAAGGTCAAACAATTTACTTATTTAAGTGCAGTGATAATTGGTTAGCTTATCAGCTATCCTCTAGCTTGGGGCTGGCGCAGGGAAGGTGGGGAAGGAAAGCTGCACTGTGCCCAGCAGGGGAGGGGGGGGGGAGGGAGGAGCAAGGAAGAGGGAAGCGTGTGGAGGTGTGTGGAAACTAGTGCCCATAGCCTAAGAGGAGAACAGCAAGCAGCCTAATGACTTACAATTAAGCAGTTAGGTGCTCACAGGTACTCCCTTTCTCCATGGGCTGTGTTGTCTGGCTGGGCTTGGCTGTTCCCCACAGCCCACCAGTCAAAGGGTGGCTCCCAGCAGCAGCTGTCTGAGTTGCTGTGTTATTGGTTAACTGTTTAACCAGTATAATTAGAGGAGGTTAAACAAATATTTTTAAAACAATATTTACACTCGTAGCATGGGTAGATGTAGATGTCACTTGAAAGAAGGACTAAAGAGCTCATAAACTTAAGAGGCAGCTTTTTAACTGGACAGGAAAGGTTTGCGGAGGTGATGAACTTGCTTCATAGAGTACTAAAATCTGAAAATTATAGTAGTTGAGAATGATGAAGTCTCTATTCATGCTAGAACTCCTACTCAGAGGTGATCTTGATATGAATTCTGCCCATGATCTAGAAGTGATGCTAGGTTGACTTATTCTCTTCCACACTTCCAGCCTGTGAGTTTGATCCCTAGATTGATGCCAAAATGGCTTGAGGAAATGTTAAAGTCTTGGTAGAAAAGGCCAAGTAACAGAAACAAATGTAGTTTGTTGGAAGTTTTCAAAGATACCTGGCAGTAAGAATTTGCATTGAAACTGGGAGCTGGACAAGCAGACAGCAAACAGAAGTGGTCTCTTATATTGGAAGTCTGACCAGACTTGGACTTAAAATCTGTTGATCAAAGTAAAGAGAAATTTTAAGATGTGGGTCTCTTCAGTATAGAAGTGTGCATACTGTGCAAGCTGTTTTTAAAAATTTCTCCTAGATGACTGTTGTGATCATTTAGTTACATTAAATTGCTTTTGCTAACTGGTTTGTATGTTAGCATGTCAGTAGTTTTATTTCAAGCTGCAGTTAGTTGTTACTTCTGAAGCAAAGTGGAGGAGTATGATGGGAGTAAATCTCTGTAGCATCAAAGGTCTTAATGAAAGCTCATTAAGTATATAGTCCTGTAGTATTAACAGGTGTCCAACTCACTAGGTCTTATCATTTTCCTATTTCTGGACTGCTGATGGGAGCCTTGAAAGTGAGGAGAGGTAGGGACTATAAAACTAGTTTCTGTCTATCATTTCAAAACTTAACATAGCAACCATGAAATTGCCTAGCTTCTATAATTTTCAAGGCTTTTAATAGCAGCCCTTTCATAATTGCTTCCCCTCTGCTTTCTGACATCAATTTATACTCCAATTAATTGGAGTACAATCACATAACAAAGAAGACAGTAGGTCTGAAAGATGCTGTGTACTTAACCTATGTGTTGGTCATCAGTGTTGTTACAATGCGTGAAAAGATAGCTCTTGATTTCTGCTGTGCTCTGTCCTTGTGTTCTGTTGGTTGGCAGAGACTAGCTGTGGCATTTCTTTTTCCTTGCTCCCCACCCTGGCCATTCAGTCTCCAGAGGTGAAAAGTGACTGCAGTTGGCTTTTGCTCAGTGATTGACATTAGTTCTTTGTGTAGCATAAAATGTTGTTGCTTCCTGAACCTGCAGGGTTTTTTATGTTCCACTTATTGCCAACCCCACCATGTCAAAAATCATGAGACCAAACTCTTAAAATCAAGAGATTTGCAATGTAAATCATTAGATGCTATTTTTAAAGCGTATGTGTGTGTGGTTCCTGGGGCAAAGGCAGCAGGGCACACAGCCCCAGCCTGCAGTGGGCAGCCCATCTCTACCCTGCGCGCAAATCTGAAGGGCATGTGTACCCCACACCTCCCCCAGCCATGGGGCCCCATTCACCCCAGCCCTGCTGCACTCTTTCCCTCAATGTGGGGGCCTCAATCTGCCCCCACTTCCCCTCTTTCCCCACCTTCCCTTTCCCTTCCACCGACTTACTAGCTTGGCACTCTCTACGTGTGCCAGAAAAAAAAAAAAAAAATTCCCAGATTTGATCTCTGTCAGGAGATCATGAGTCGGAGTTATTTTGACTTTGGAAGTTGGAAGTTTGACTTGTGATTTTTTTTTCATGAGTTGGCATTACTGCTATTACCTCTCGGGAGATGAGTTTTTGCTGCATAATTGTGAGTTCCTCCAGTCAGAACCCTGATTTTAATTTATTAAACAAATATTGTATTTGCTATGCATGATTTCTGGTATCTTGTGCTCAGCAATAAAACATATCTCTGCCCATAATCAGAATACAGAGAACACAAAAAGGCTCTACTCTGTTTAAAAGACCCGTGTGCTTTCATTTGCTTTTTCTTTTTCTGTAGTAAATTAGTAGATTTAGTGCTAATTTAGAAATCCAGGTACATGCAACTTATTTTTGCCCAAAACTACTTGCCTGATTGCTCCATTTGGTCTGTCTCCATTACCAAAACCTCCATTGTTAGTCCCTTACTTAATGCTCTCATTACTGATCCCTGTAGAACCAGTACTAAACTTGGTTTAGGGCAGATAAAGCCACAGATAATCAATGTTTAGTATTTCAGAAACAACAACTGAAACCTTCCCAGGATGATGAAGAGGTCTGGCAGAAAGGACTTCCAACATGTTTAAAATGCCCCTTGAATAGGAAATACAGCAGATTAAGTAGAAATATCTGCTACCAGCTCCAGTGCTGCCTTAGAATAAACACAAAAATCTAATTTCTTACTTAAATAGTATTATACAAATTGGATCGTAGACTTATGGGAGCAACAAAGGTGACTTGTGAAATGGATTAGTCCCGCAGCAGATAACTTGGGACCACCTTGAAGGAAAAACTAAGCAATTTTGAAGCTCTTTCTTAGCAATATCTGTTATAAATAGAACGAGGACCTGTTGACCTTCATGGATCATAAACGTTTTCTTGCCTTTGGCTCTTAATGCTGAGCATAAATTTTGTTATAAGATCTTTAACCAATTCTGCTGTCTGCACATAAATCAATATTGCTCTATGTGAGTGTGCAAAAACTGGTCTTGAGGCAAACTTTAAAGAAAATGGGCTTTCTGTTAATTTTTGTTGCCCATTAATTACCTTGTTTTGTATTTTACATAAAGAGATTGCTTGACTATCCATCTGGACACTTCCGCTGATGTGGAGAAATTTCAAATGGTTACTGTTTGCTGCTTGTGTTGCTGCTAGTGGCTTGGATTGTTTCACGAATTATTTATCGATGTGTTTTCATAGTGGAGGAACCTTGAAAAACTAGAACAGAGTCTGGCAAACTTTTAGCAGTGCTAGACTGAATGGATGCAGCTCAGTCAGGTGAGCTGCTGCTTGCAGGATGTCCTGCCTGGCGTTCCCTCCCTACCCACCACTGCCAAATTGCTGCTAATGCTCTGGTTTTGTGGGCTGGATAGAATTGCTCGGTGGGCTGGATCCAGCCTGTGGGCTACAGGTTGCTGACCCCTCAACTAGAATGTTTTACACTGAAGTATTTGTTCGGGCTGGTATTGTCCGTTTCCATTTGTATTGGAAAGGATAACTTGTAAAGCGTGCTTCTCAGTCTGGACTCGCCTGTTTTATGTCTTGACTAGAATGACAATTGTACCACAGAATTGAAAGTTTGTTACAGGAGCAGTCTGTCGGTATGGAAATAATTTGATTCAGTATTTTGGGAGGAAAACCACCATTATATTTAATGCATACAATTCTGGTAATTTAAAACGTTAACAAAAAAACCAAAACCCTCGTAGTTTTGTAATCTTGTTTAAGCTATATTTAAAGATTAGTCTCTTTATAAAAGTAGAATTCCTTATAGTTGGACAGTCATCGTTCGCTTCATCCTAGCTGTACTGTTTTTAAAACACTATTAAGCCCTTTGGAGCATGTCTTCTCTGTCGTGAGCAAGCCTAAGCCAGGTACCAAGAAATAAGCCCTGACTTTTTGTGGCCAACCAAGTCTGCAGTTGAGATGACTCAGGACTGGGCATGAGCAACTTGGAGCAAGAGCGGGTATGGACTGAAATTTGCACCACTGGAAAACCTGGCAAGAGGGCTGCTTTCAGATGTTGACAACCCCCCCCCGGTAAAAAAAAAAAAAAAAAGCGCCAAACAAACACAAAAACCCACAAAAAACCAACAACAACTTGTGCTTTACCAGAAGGAGCAGCGCATGACCCAGCTCTGCAGTGTCTATATAGATCAGGTGCTTCAGCAGGGTTTTTTGATGCTTTTAGCTAAAGCTGATTCAATCATCTATAAAATAAAAACACCGAAAAAGCCCCACTGGAGCACCCAATCTATACAGGTGTTGGGTGAGCCAGGTCCAACTAACGCACTGCCTCTTCTGGGCATGTTCTTGGCTTTATGCAGGAGTGTGCTGAGTTTAAAGCCCAGTTGTTGTTTTTTTTTGCGGGGGGTCGGGGGCGGTTAATGTCTGTAAGCAGCCAAGCATTCCAGCCCCTTGTCTGGAGAATAAAAAAACCTCCTTCAAGGTGAGCGCTCCAGCCACAGAGTGATGGGGAGCTGCTCCTTCACGCCCTGCTGACCCCTGGCATATGGACTGTTTTCAGCCTGCCTTTGCCTCCTTCCTCATGCCCACCTTGGGATCTCCCAGAACCGTGCAGGGGCTGGGAGGCAGATGTGCTGTGGTTTGGACCTTCCTGGGGGGATAGGGAGCAGAAGCAATTTCTTGCAGCTGAACCCATCTTGCTGATCAGCATGTTAGCAGGGGTGAGAGGCATTCCCCCAAGGCTAGATCCCTCTGGGACTAATCCAGGCCCAGGGGTATCCCCTTGCACAGAATAGGGCTGACATGGGTCAGTTCAGTGTCGGGGAGCATTTGCCCCAAAGGGCTCCTTGACAGCTCACTCCTAGGCAGGCTCATCAGGGAGCTGGAGGAGGGAGCAGAAGACTTGGTACACTGGTGGTCCTCATGACCTGAGAGGAGTGTACAGCCATTCAGGTTCTGCTTGAGATCTTTCTGGTCAGAAATACTTCTGCCTTGCTTGTGGTTTTGGGTGCACATAGGGGGCAGGGCTTATTTTTAAGGGTGTGCCAGAGGGCAGTGTCTCTGGGACAAGTGAGGTACCCTATGCTAGAGTTGGGGAAACTGCTACAGGGGGAATGTTAGTTGTCCGGGGTCATATAGGAAGACTGAGATGACCAGGAGCTCCTAATCCTTCCTGTATTTTAGTGAGTAGACCTAGCTTCCTTTTTATTTATACAGCACCAAAATGACTTCAGTACTAGCTTGGGCCTTTCATGAGTATCTTGATGATATTGTTACTGTATGTTTAATGGCTTTATTTATTAATTTACTTGCCACTTTGTGCTTTGCAGGCTTAAAGCTATTTTGTAAACATGAATTCTCTACTCATGCCTTCAGTGCAAGGTGACATTGTCTTATGGTGCATGCAAGGAAACATTTATGTAAAGAAGGTAGAAGATCTGGTTTCCAGGCTTGTACTGTTACTGTGTTGCTCTCTAACCAGCTCCTGTTTGAGCACCGTATCTAGTTTTTTGTTTTTGTGGGGTCTTTTTCTGACAAAAAGTCTGCTTTTATAGTTAAAACACGTATATTTTATATTATTGCAAGCATTTCATGTGTGTTGCATTTTGGAGTTCGTTTTTTCCCCCTACCTTCTTGTCCAAAGCTCAGGATCTGTGGGCTAATGTTGAATAGTGCCTTGGTCATTGCATTTTTCATCTTAATGAGACAAGGGCCTATAGATAATTAAAAACAATTATAGCTCAGTTCTGAAAATACTTTAAGGACTACCAGGCCTGTGATGAGTAGCTAAAAACATAATAGGGTTTTAAGACTTCATAGTGTTACAAGTATTCTGCTTTTATAGATATTTTAGTGAGATTAGTATCTTTAAAGAGTGGTCTTGTTGCTATCTGTACTGTCATTCTTGCATTGTATTGCATTAAAGGAAAAATAATGTAGCCAAGGAATTTGCAGCAAAGACTTGGGTGGGAGCACCAAGCGGGTGGGATCAGGAAGCCTGGACTGCAGCCTTAGGAAGAGGCCTTTTGTTATTACTTTAAAAATTTGTATCTTGTAGTGTTGGATTCTCCTCTCTTGCATAAAAAGTAAAGTATTTTAACTGATACCTAATCTTTTAAATATATTTTTATTACAGGTAGCATGCAGTATTATTTTTGAATGAAATACAGGTATAATAGTAAAGATTACTTTTTCAAACCAGTTAAAAAAAAAAAAAAAAAGGACTTGTTTCAAACCTTTTGGCCAGTTTGTCTGTGATCTGCTTTACTTTAACATTTAAGTTTGAAATGTAACACAAGTAGTGAATGTCTTAAGGCATGTTGGAAAACAGTAATAATCATCATTACAACATGTTGAAAAATTGAAATCACACAACTTTTTTTTCTATTTTGTACTTTGTAAACCTAGATATAATAAGTGGTAGGCAACCATCAATCTTCTGGATCATGGTTTATGTGTTAGAGGTCTTGTCAGGTGTCTGACACATCCATTTGTCCTGAGTCCTGCAACCATCACACCAAGACCGTCAATGCATATACCTAGGCGAGACTATGGAAGAGTGGAGGCTGACCAAGACTTTACTTGTCCACCCCCACTTTACACATTTGAGATGATCCAAAGGCCAGACTGAGTCCAGCCGTTCAGCATCTCAATGGTTGTAGCTTTTACCAGAGAGGAACAGATAAGAAATGCTGCTGATTGCCTAATGCCTCAGCAAGAACTTGTTAATAAGATTGTAGCCAGTTGCTTTAATATTTAACAGATGTACAGTAACTGTAGGTAAATTTGCTGTTTTAGAGGATATGTTATTTGGACGAAGCCTTTCTATTTTAAGTATCAGTGTGGTTGGTGGATGATTACAAATGTAAAATGACGTGGTTCTGGGATTTCAAGACAGGAGGCAGTACACAATCTAGAAGGAAAATGCTCTGTGAAGTATTAGTCAAGAAAATATTCAAGATTTAGTGCCTCTATTGAGAGAATAAGCAGCTACAGTTTAAGTTTCAGGAGAGAGAAATAGGCTGTTTGTATACATTTTAATTCCAGTCCTATGTTGCCATACACTTTATAAAATAAGCTTGCCATTATATCATGCTTAGCAGAAAAAATGAGAGAAAATGTCATACCAGATTTGCAGGGAATTAAAACATTTGAACTTTTCCCATTAGCAGGGCTGGTCTACCTGAAAAGAATGCCTTATCAGAGTGAAGAATAGTTGACTGTTTTGAGTTCAGTAATAGTCTTTATGTGGAGGAAAGAAAAGCACAAAAAGCCTGAGTTCTGGTGATACCTAGATCTGATGCTGTAAAATAATATAAGCAGGTTAAATGATGATACTGTACTTGGTTTAATAATGTGATTGGTCCTTGGCTTCCTAATACATGGACATCCAAAGTTAGGTGTTCTTTGTCCTGGGCCAACTTCAGAATAGTTTAGAATATGTGAAAGTCCATGATGCATATTAATCTTGGTGTAAAAATATCAGTTATTCTTCTGTTTTCTTTAGGAATGTATGCATTTTTTCATAATTATTTAACAGCCAACAGAGTTGGGGAAGCACAAACAAAGAAATAGGAGCAAAATGCTGGATCACACAAAGAAACAAAGACAGTTATAACATTAGGAACGGAGTTCACAATATGAAATCTATATGCGCATAGAATTTAATCTCGAACAGGTCCCGCTCTTCTTGAAATGGTCCTCCAGTGTGGTATTCTGCTATTAATCTAAGGAGGACTAAAAGTAGCAGAGAAGAATGTATATGGGGGAAGGAAAAATGCCAGTGTGTAAGGAAAGTAAATATAGAACCCTGGTATAGCTCACGGGGAGACTCAGCCTGCTGTAAAATAAATAAATACATGCGGGACTCTTTTATAGCAATTCAGTTTTTAATATTTCAATTCCATTAGTATTTCTGCCTGTCCTAGGAAGTAGTAAGCTTTTCAGCTGTTCCGGGTGAGCGACATAATAAATAAATAAATTTAAATTTCAAGTTATAGTTTAAGTGAAGTCTTTATGCTTTTTTCATGGTTCTTAAATATGGATGAAAATAAGACTGATCTTGAAAATGATAATGCAGAACTAAATACAGCAAAGCAGCATTATCCGGCACCTTACAAGCCGGCATGCTCTATTAACCAGCATGCTGGTCAATGTGGTAAAAGTGAAACCGTAAGTGCCCACTGTGACCCTTTCAGTTTTGCTTAGTCCCCATGGCCCAGGGCAAAGCAGCCTGTGCTATCAGGCCCCCACGGCTTGAGGCATAGTAGTCTGCGTGGGGGCCCCCCCCTTCATGTCCCCTGGCACACTGACACAGCAGGAGGGGCAGTGGCACACCAGCTGCGGCGGGAGGATACAGCATATTTGGTTATCTGGCACCCCCCCATTCCCTATGGGTGTCGGAAAACAAAGCTTTTGCTGTATGTATTTTGAAGCTTTCAACTCAGCTGTAAAAATTCAGTGATTTTTATTTCTCTGCTCTTTCCTTTCTGAAGCCCCACAAACTTCTTTGTAAAAATCTATGAAAATTTAGTATCTCAACTTACAAGTTTTTTGTTTCCAGGAACAAATGATGAGAAAGAAACAGGCAATGCATCTTGATGCACGATATGTCACAATGGTGGAGAATGCTTATTACTACTGTAATCCCCCTCTGGCTGAAAAAACTGTGAAAAAGAAACGCCCACCTTTGCAGGAGTATATTCGTAAGCTTCTCTACAAGGATCTTTCCAAGGTCACCACGGAGAAGGTGAGTCTGTGTACCGCGGTGTTGTATGTGACAGTTGTGATATGCCACAACATCTCCACTGTTCTAGTTCGTTAAATTGTTTTTCACAAAACATAATTCTGTGGGCTTATTAGAACCTGTAAGTAAAAGGCCGACTCATTTAATGTAACAGTGGCAAGATGTTTTGAACTATCCAAAACTGAACTATATTTTGAAGCGTTCCAGAAAGTTTGAAGACAGCAGAGTGGGTTTGCTATTTAATGTTCTCGGCAGAGGAGAAAATGCTCTGTTCTTTAGGTTTATGCTGGAGTCGGGTGCATTGCCTGAACTGTTAAGTTCACAGAAATGTGTATGCAGTTAGGAAGTATATTTAGTACAAGTCAATATAAATAATGAAGCAGAGGTACAGCTATAAGCCATTCAGCTTCCAGAAAGGGAAAGATGGTAGATCTGATTGAATCATACTAGCTGGTGAAGTTGTCAGATTCTAGCAATAAAGTCTGTCTTTAAGAAAAACTCAGAGTATCTGCAGTATGTCTCTGTAGACATCGAGGTTATGCCTTATTATTAAGTGCCAAATGAGTGCAGTACCAAAGCATCTGGAGATGTCTGTCTGTAGTTTAATCGGACCAAATATATTCTCCTTTCTTTCTTTAATAGTATTAAGCACAATAAATAGCACACACCCAGAAAGGATAAAATCCTTAGCTAGTGTTAAATTAGTAAAGCCCTACATGAATCTACTACCAAAAGTTCAGATTAAAACTTGTATGTTTTCAGATCTTTGTGTGTTACGCTGTTTTCTTCTCACATTTAAAACAATTTTATGTATAGGTTAGGCTTTAGGTTATGTATAGGTTAGGCTTTATGTATAGGTTAGGCTAGGCTTTGTGGAGGGTTTTTCTCAGTTCTACTTGTCTCTTGCTATATGACTATTTACTTCAAGAGAAAAACAGAATTTTCTGTTAGTCTTGCTTTTTCAGTGCACTTTCCTCTAGGATAATTTTGCTGTTTCTAGTATCCTACGAATTCCAGCTAATTCTGATACTGTGTAAAACAAGCCTTCAATTGTGGATTATGCCAAAAAAAAGGATACATTATCAGTTTCCGAACTGTCAAAATAGACTAAAAGTCAATTGTCCATCCCAGCTGAGATGGCCCAAGAGATTGGTATGTTAAGGTATGGCAGTTTCTGTAGTCAGCAGCTCGCCAAGAAGAGCTGTGGCTAGCAACCTATACAGCCAGCTGCCTTTGACTAGCCAATCTGAGTTACATCACAAGTTCCCACTTAGCCTGGTGAACAGTGAGTGGCTTTCAGTGAAAATTGTAAACTTGCATCTCTAGATCTATAGTCAGAGATCATAAATACTCTGTTTTTGGCCCGCTTGCGTACTTCTTGTTCCAGGAACCATAATATAGAAAATGATCTTGGCATTTGTATTGGTTAGTTATTCTCCCGCTTGGACTTCATCAAGATTGTTTCTTGCTGACTGGCTGGAAGAAAGGGAGGTAGTTTCCAGAATGACACCAGTCTTTCCCACAGAGTAGACTTTAGATAGTATTCCTGTGATTTAAGTAATCTGTCCATTATGTTTGCTTTCTTTGAGTAATATGTGTTATCGAACCATTGCCAAGTATGTGTGGGAGGGTTTTTTTTGTGGGTGTTTTTTAAATAAGAGATCACAAATTCGTTTGACCTGAAACTTGTGATGACTGTGGGTGCATGCAGACTTTTTTTTGGGGGGGGGGGGGGGGGGTGTACAAAAAATTTAAGATATAATGTTGGGGGGGGGGGCAATCAACCCAGGCCCCCAGCGCGGGCGCACTGGATCCAAGTACTGGTGAATGCTGGTAAAACCAGCACCAGAAGCAGCTTGCAGGATGAGGGCGGGGGTTTAGTGGGATGTAGGAGGGGCTGGCTGGTCTGCAGGTGGGAGGAAGATTGTCTGTCTGGGCATGTGGAAAGCCAGGGGGCTAAAAATAGCCTGATGCTATTAACTTAGATTGGATCGGCTGTTTTTAGATTTATCTGCCTGCCCTGAACTTCTGTATGGTTTGCACTTAAATTAACCTAACTAGGGATCTAAGTGTAAGGTCCATACCTGAGCAAATTAAGATCGGGTGGCCATTTTTAACACACATCTGTATGCACCCTGTAAGACCATTACGAGCTCTTTATTTATAAATATCCCAACATTTCCTTTAAGTTTGATGGCATAGTTTGAACTTCTACCTATTGAATTTTTGTATGTTTAAAAAAATCGTGTCTTAGGTCCTGAGACAAATGCGCAAGCTGCCCTGGCAGGATCCGGAAGTGAAAGACTATGTTATATGTTGCATGATCAACATTTGGAATGTGAAATATAATAGTATTCACTGTGTAGCCAACCTCTTAGCAGGGTTGGTACTTTACCAAGAGGATGTTGGCATTCATGTGGTGGATGGAGTACTAGAAGATATTCGACTGGGAATGGAGGTAAAAAATGACCTTTGTAAACTTAACTTCTCATGTGTATGGTGTGTGTGTGTACTTTTGTGTTTGTTTTCAGCTGTTTGCTTGAAGGCGGATCTTAAAAGTGAAAGAATTTAAAAAAGGCAAGAGGTTCTTGGAACAATTCTTTCCATGTCACAGAATTGTTTGCTACATTGTATTTATGATGATTTTCAAATCTAGTATTAAAGTCTCAGGCTACAGGTGATTAGCCCATAATGTAATAGAGCTCACAACTGGAGGAAGTTTTTTTGGGGGAGGAGGGACGGATGGTGGTAGTGAACACCAGATATAGTATTTCAAATAATACAGGTAATGGATTTAACCTTTTAAAGTAGTTACTGTCTGGCCAGGTTCCAGTGCTACCTGCAGTACTTCATAGGCCAAATTTATTTAATATGTGAAATGTGTAAAACTCAATGTATCTTTACATTTTACTGCAGCAAATTATATAGAATCATATAAAATTAGGGTTGGAAGGGACCTCAGGAGGTCATCCAGTCCAGCCCCCTGCTCAAAGCAGGACCATCCTCAACTAGATTATCCCAACCAAGGCTTTGTGTAGCCAGATCTTAAATACCTCCAAGGATGGGGAGTGCACAACTTCTCTGGGTACCCTGTTCCAGATATCAAGGAGTTTGCTTGTTATTAAAAGCAAGTTTCTTTCTTAGTAGGTTTGAGTTTTTATAATGAGTTTTACAGTCTCTAACAAATTATTTTTGAATGCAAGAACCTAAGAAATGCCATACTGAGTCAGGTTTCTGTTCCTTTCACTGTCTGAGTGATACTTCAGAAAAGGGCATCTAAGTAGGGCTATCCAGACTAATCAATCCCTTACATCTCTTCACCTGCAGCTTCAAGCATTCAGAGGCTTGGGAAGTCCCATAATTTTGAGGCTGCAGCCTTAACGTGGTACATTTTAGTATTCACTGATGGACCTATCCTCCATGATTTTGTCCAAGCCCCTTTTGAATAATTTTGTGTAGAAGTGTAAAAATAAGTATGATAAACTCTTAAATCTGGATGTTTTCTTTTAAGGTTAACCAGCCCAAGTTTAACCAGCGGCGGATCAGCAGTGCCAAGTTCCTGGGGGAACTTTACAATTACCGAATGGTAGAGTCAGCTGTAATATTTCGAACTCTGTATTCATTTACATCATTTGGTGTGAACCCTGATGGTAGTTCTAGTCCACTGGACCCTCCAGAACACCTTTTCCGAATTAGACTGGTTTGCACCATACTTGATACCTGTGGGCAATATTTTGACAGGGGTTCCAGCAAACGGAAACTTGACTGCTTCCTTGTCTATTTTCAGGTATGAATAAACTATTACGTTTACAATTACCTATGTGTCAGGTATTTTATATTTACATATGATTTTATGTACTCATAGTGTGCTTAGAATTTTTACATCTATTTCTTGAACCCTTTGTTCAACAGTGCATTTCACAATGGCTTAAGTTAATTGTGCAAGTAATCACTGGGATTTACTCGCATCCTTAAATTAAGCACCTCCTTAAATGTTTTATATTGAGATCTCAATCTGAACTCCAAACTAATGTGTGTAATATTTTAAAATGATATTTAGATGTCAGATATAGCTAGATGGTAGTATGGTAACTCAGTGAATTATCTTGAAATATGTTCATAGTATAAATTTCTTGCTGTGCTTATAGTTTCTTTTTCCATTTCAAGTTGCACAAAAATGGAAGGAAAACAAGGCAATTAAAAGAGGAATTAGACTTGTGTGACAACCATCATTCTGGCGTGTTGGCCTAGATATTGACTCAGTTCATCAGCGTGTGGTTAAGCTGGGAAATAGTTCTGTTTAATATTATAGTTTTAAAGTGTTTTGAGTTCCAAAAAGTCCATATCACATTTGATCAGATGGTTAGACCTGGAAGGCTGAAGGTCAGGCCAGGTTCCTTCCTATATGCATGTTATTGCCTTTCCTGCTGTTCATACTGTCTTCAGGTACTCTTTTGCAACCCCATTGTTTAAATCCTTCTCTTAAGTACATCTGTAAAAGTAAGAGCACAGTTTTAGTTTGAATTTTACATACCATGTTCTGAAAAGTCCATGTGCTATCTTGCTCTAGGGATTTTCATAATAGGAGGATACAGATTTGGAAAAGCAAAATCTGACAGACAGAAACTAAATCTGCCTTGACCTAAAGTTAGAACATATGATGAACTTCATCCTTTCTCTTTTTAAATAAATGATATTTGGCCATATTGATTCAAGCATTTAAGGTAGGGGGCATTTTCAGAGGCTCGGAGGTCATGAGATGCCCAGCTCTGAAAGAACCTGAGCTTAAAAAGCGGTATGTTTAGTATCTACTTTCAGTATCTACTACCTTGATAATTCAAAAGCAGGTCTAGTAAAATGAGCCCATGGCCATAAAATTCACATTGTCAGTTGTTACAGCTCATTCATGAAGCTGTATATCACCTGCATAATCAAAATATGTGACTAAATTTTAGACTGACACTTCAAGATGTCATGTGGATTTTCTCTTAGGGTTTGCTTTAAATTATTTTAAAATATTTACGCAAGATGTTTGTAGTAAGTTGCATGCTTATACATGGTCTTTAATGTTCGTGATAAAACAACTCAGAATGCAATATTGTGTGCATGTTTATGTACATATATTCTATAACATGTTAGGATGTTTTATATTTCAGAGATACGTTTGGTGGAAAAAAAGTTTGGATGTTTGGACAAAAGATCATCCCTTTCCTATTGACATTGATTATATGATCAGTGATACACTAGAACTCCTGAGACCAAAGATAAAGCTGTGCAGTTCTCTGGAAGAAGCTGTCAGGCAGGTACAAGACTTGGAACGAGAATTCTTAATAAAACTAGGTAAGAAACAATCGGGGGGGAAAAAGTGGAGATATTTGCATGTTAACCCTTGTATTTGTTTGTATTCTTTCCTACTGATATTATGATTCATTTGGACACTGTTACCTTTTTGCATTTTCTGATCTACAATTAATTCATGTACTACATTAATTTGAGGCAATTAGAAGAACACTGAACATGAAGGTGATTTGTCTACTTTGTAGATGGGGAAGGAAAATCCCCCAGGAACTTTTAACTTTTCTAACGTACCAGAACTGAGACTCCCTGAGTGACCAGGGAACAAACAAACAAGGGAAGCAGTTTGCAAGCAGTTTGCAGGTCAGTTTGCTGCTCCCCTCTTCGAAGGGAATCCTTTAAGCTTGGTGAGAGAGAAGAAGCAGGGAAGAAGAAACCTTTTGGGATCAAGGAGCAGTAAACAGACCATTTTACATGCAAAGTTGCTTGGGAAGGTCTGAGGTAGCAAGAGCAAGGCAGTGGATTAAGCAACACAGAGAAATGGCTAAAGGAGGTTTCATTGCCGGAACCACTGCCACTGCCTCTGCTTGCACCTGTGAGGTGCCTGTCCAGGCAGGACCACTCGCAGTTGAGGCTTCCACCCAGGTCCTGGTTTGGCAGTCTGAAGACTCTGGCCTACAGGCTCCTTCCAGTGACAGCCAGGTGAGACAGTATGAGCAGTGTCTCTTCGTAGTGTCCCTTAGGAAGCAGGCAAGAGAGCTACAGGAGGAGATGGCAAGGCTCTGAAGCATCCTCTGCTGTGAGGACTTTATCAGTTCAATGTTGAATGAGACTCTTAAGACTGTGGAGGAAGGACTGCCAAAGGGAGTGCTAGAGAAGGGGAGGGGATAAGGAGCCCCAGAAAGATGGATACTGGAAGCTTGTGACCTCTGGTAGGAAGCTGAAGTCTTCATCTCCGCCTGCAGCAGTTTGCCTAAAGAATGATATGAAGCCCTAGTAACAGAGGAGGTGGAGCATGTTTCATTGATGGAGGAGGGCAGGCCAGGCCTCCCCAAGGTGGGAAGGATTGAGACCACTTTCACTAAGAAGTGGTGGGTGGTGGTGATTGGAGACTTCCTTCTGTGGGGGATGGAAACGCCCATCTATTGACCTGACCTGTTGTCTCAGGAGCTATGCTACTTGCCCAGTGAATGGATCTGTGATGTCACAGAGGGATTACCAAGACTTTAGTCCTCTGATTACTATCCCATGCTGCTCATGTGTGTGTGGACCAGTGATACCACCAGTGGACTTCAGTCACCCTGATGTCTGCAGAGAGAACAGTACAGCAGTGTTCAGGCAATCCAGGAAATTTTTTGAGAGTGTTGGGGACAAATTCCTGGTGCAAGGGCTGGAGAGCCAACTAAGGGCGCGCTCTTCTTGACCTGCTGCTCACAAACAGGGAAGAATTGGTAGGAAATGTAGTAGCAGGTGGCAGCTTTGGCAGCAGTGACCATGACATGATTGAGTTCAGGATGCAGAGGAAAGGAAGGGAGGAGAGCAGCAGAGTAAGGACCATGGACTTCAGAAAAGCAAACTTCAACTCACTCAAGGAACTGATAGGCAGGATCTCCTTGGAGGCCAGTCTGAGGGGGAGAGGAGTTCAGGAGAGTTGGCTGTACTTTAAGGAAACCTTACTAAACCTTACTGAGAGTGCAGGATCAAACTATCCCAATGAGCAGGAAGACTAGCAAGTATGGCAGAAGATCAACTTGGCATAGCAGGGAACTCTTCAATGAGCTAAAACACAAAAAGAAAGCATACAGGAAGTGGAAACTTGGACAAACAACTAGAGAGGCGTATAAGAGTATTGTTTGAGCATATAGGGATGAAATCAGGAAGACCAAAGCACAATCAGAGTTGCAGCAAGCAAAGGATGTGAAGGAGAACAAGAAGGGTTCCTACAAGTATGTCAGCAAAAAAAGGAGGCCCACGGACTAGTGCCATACCATTTCATATATCCCATAGGGGCAGATGAGTTTACCCCTAGTTCAACTGTTAGTGGAAACCTACACAGGTGCTGGATGTCTGCTCCGATGCATGCTAAGTAGCACACATTGGAGCAGATGAGATTAATCAAGTCTGCTGGAGCATGCTAGTTAGTGTGCACCAGCAGCCTCCACGTTGCATCTGTTCAGTGTCCCTGTACTTCAGAATGGCAGTGGGTGCACTTTAACTGAAGCTTATTGAATGAGTTTTAGGTGGCACACCTGCTGCCACTTTGAAACACGGGATGCTGAGTGCATATGACGTTGCAGGTGCTTGAGAGCCACTCTATTTGAAACAATCATTCTCCCCCTCCACCCACCTCCACCAGCGCTGGAACCCGGGTATAGGCACCTAGTGTGTCTATCTGGAAGTATGGGGACAAAATCATCCTTCCTTCATACAGTACTCTTGGTTATTAAAATACTCGGTGCTTGTTGAATGGATTTATTCAGCTTCTTAGTGGAATCCCTGTCTTTCTGCAGTGTTTTTGCCTGTAGACTTTCACAGGTGTTGTTTGTAGAATTGAAGGACTTGATCCTTTCTGATTCTAACCAAATCATCTCAGTTCTCAAGTAATCTTTTAACCCAAGGGTGATTATTTGCAGCAGTCAATTAGTGTCACAACATTTTGAGTTTTTTTCACTGGGCTGTTCACTTTAGTATTCCATGATACTAGTTTAATATTGCTGTCTTCCATAGTCATTGCACACTGAGAAGGAAGTCCGAATGAGAAACAAAGGAGTAACCTGAACTAGTAGATTTCATGATCAGTCAAACTCAACCAAAAAAGCAATTTATTACTATATTTACTTTCATTTCATCCTTTAAAAGATACCGGGCAATTCCTCTTGCAGGTGAAATTATTGCTACCTTTAAAACTTTATTGTTAGGTTAGTTATGTACAGTACATTCAAAGAATCTCTTTGCCTATGAAGTAAGAAGCCGCTTTGGAGAACAGCATTCTCATTGTGTTCATTTTGGCACCTGACAAAGCTGATCACCGGTTTTCTTTTTCAAAAGATTGCATTGAATGAGCAGGCATGATGGGTCTCATACCACTTGTTGCCAACTTAAAAATGTGCTGTAGGATAATTGCCAATTTGCTATTATAACTGTGTTTTGTAGTAGGACCCAGAAATCTTCTGTTTATCGTTCTCTCTTCATCTCTTTTGAATGTTGTTTTGATGGATGTGAATGCTTTTGGTGGGAAACGGTTTTTAAATCATTTGAATGAGAGATCGGACCAAACTTGAAATGACTATCTGCTTCTATGTGACTGTTTTGATTTTGCACAGTGTAAGAGAATACTTAGCCCTGAGACACAGGGGTACATTGTATGTCCCAACAGCAGCCCTTTTGCTTGACTGTTGGAGCAGCAGTGGTTCTCAAGGGGAAGTAGGTCTACTTTATTGCTATGAAAAGTGATCATTTGAAACTCCAAAGTAGCAGGGAATGAGTGTGTGAGCATGGCCACAACTTTAGTCAGATTCCTGAAGTACAATTCAGTACTATAGTATTTAATGCATTTTATGAAGTTTGGCTAATTTAGTTAAGTTACACCTGAATAATCAAAAGTTATTTTTGGTTGCTCCGTTCTTGGATGTACAATTTGAGATGCTTCAGTTTAGAGCAAGTGGAAGGGAATACTGGATCACATGAAATGTAATTTTTTTTAATCTAGAGAAGATGCTGTGAAAGCATCTTTTACTTTTGTATTCATAGCATAGATTTATACAGAATTGGGGTTAGAAAAGTTCTCAAGGGTTATCTAGTACAGCCCCTTGCAGAGATGCAGGGTACACCAGACAGATGCCACCAGATGTCCCCCAGACAGATGCCTCTTCTTGAAACCCTCCAGTGAAAGAGATTCCATGACTTAGCTATGCATGTCTATAAAATCCCCCAAAAGGAGAACACGTATTTATAACTGTTATAGTGAAGTATCTAACACCTTATTGATGCTTATGAGGAGCGTCTGAGGGACCTGAACCTGTTCAGCCTCAGTAAACGGAGGCTGAGGGGGGACCTGGTGGCTGCCTATAAGCTGCTGAGGGGTGAT
>JAGPOW010001296.1:131388002-131420904 GCA_030014935.1 Caiman crocodilus
GCTGGGGTCCTGTGACCCTAGCACTCGTTCCTGCCATTGGCAGGGGGTCAGACTAGATGGCCTGCTCTAGGCCCCTTCTGACCCTAGTTACTATGAAACCTCACCAGAGAGCTGACATTGTGAAATACCATATTTACTCAAGTACAAGATGATCCACCAATAATTAGATTCTATATATGGAAAATGTATAAATGTGTTATAATTTATCATGTATAGAATTTAATTATTGAAGGTTTGCCTTGAATTTTTTTCTTCCTCCTACTGCTACAGCAGGGAAAATAAAATGGGGGGGGGGGGTGTCAGGTGGCCTCCTTGCACTCTGACCTTCCCCCCCAGCTCTTTGCCCCTGTAGCCCCTTCCCATCATGCCCTGCTCTTCCTGAGCACATGGAAGTGAGGGGCAAATTTGAAAAGACTGGCTTGAAATAAATATGTCTTTTTGCATATAGGGAAGTTATTATGGGTACCCATAGACTTGATTCATCCAGAACTGATGCATTTAACACTACTGCAAGTTTCAGCACAGATGCTCGATAAACCCACTTTGAAGCAGCACTTTTTTATGTACTTTATATATAGTACAAACTCTGCATGATATTAATCAAAAGCCAAAGGTTCATGAGTTCCTGTATTGTTCAGTGGGCAGCATTTCAAGCCATGGTGACCTAATATAACTTAGCACTACTCAGGATGCATGTGTACTCCAGATTACACCCTTTCTCCCCAGCCTTCCCTGCCCCCAAACAGAACAAAAAAACAAAACAAAGGATCCTTGTGATAGCCTCCCACTCATGACTGGAACCACGTGGTCTTGTCATGAGTCCTGGGACCCACCAAAAACTTATATGCAGATGAGGTGCGGGGCAACCTGGTCTGGCTGCACCTCATAGGGAGCAAGGTCACAATGCTGGTTGGCTTTGAGAAATCCTCATTTAAGGCAGACATGGTGGGTTATGAAATGGGACATGGTGCTTATAAAACCAAAAATCCTCAGCTCAATTTTCCATGGTTATGGGAACAAGCCTTAACTTGATGCAGTAGATTATAGTATTGGTTGGTTTAAAAAAAAGCAAAACTACCTGCTTCATGGTTTAAGAACATGAAAATGATTCCTTTGTTTGCCCTTTGAGGCAATAAAGCCATCTCTCATAAGCATATGGGTTGTGTAGTATAAAATATGAATACAAGTACTATGTGCATTATATACAACTTTGCAGCCTTTCAAATCAACTCTTTGAAAAATCGTTGGTTGAAATGTGCTGTTAGACGAGGCTGGCTTAAGCATAATTATCTGCCAGTTCAAACCACAATCCTCAGGAGGTTAAAGTGGCTTTGTAGATTACTGACAAAATTAAAAGAATGCATGAAGGACTACTGTATTCTGGAAACAGAAGGTTTTTTACACTGGATAGTTTAAAAATGAAGTTAAAAAGAGATCTTGGAAAAACTAATTTCAGTGCAGTTCTAAGCTTTCAGGTATCTTTTAAGAATAATGTAAAAAAACAATTAATTGGAAACTGGAATATATCAAATGTGTTGTGGTTTGTTGTGTTATGGAGTCAGACTCCATAAAGGAGAACTATAAATATTCTGAGAGGCTATAACAGCATTTTGTACAAATCAAATAGCAGTTAAAACAGAGTTTTCATTATTTTAAAGTGTCAGTATGCATAGGCTAACTCAGATTTGGGAGGGGCCTCTGACTGTATTTGAGCACCTGGCTTCATCCACACAGACTCAAGTGCCAGATAAACTTATTCATAAAGAAATAAAAATCCATTTCATTTTAAAAGAATCTGTTATAAACAACGTAAATTGGTCTTTCAGATTCATGACATACTGAGACAGTTACATTTTATAATCAAACTAACAGCACCGGTCTCAACTCGTAGGACTACATCAAACAAAACCACAGTGCGAGGTTCCTTATGCTGACTTGTACGTTGTAGAGTTTCCTGAAGTGTTTGTATAGTTGTATTTGAATTTCTCAGAACATGGGTAACCTCATCTGGAGTTTAGAAAGAAAACTCCAGATTTTCTGGCATTTTATGCAGAGCCTTTGAGATTGCGTCTAATTAATATGGCCCAAGTTGAAGAAATTGGAGATGTTTAGGGATGTTACAGTTTTTGATTGGTGCTTTCCTGAAATTCTTAAAAACGTCTTATAGAGGTTTTCTTGAAATGTTTTGAAATAATAGCTTTCTCTCTCTTATATTTCTTTAATGTACAAGTAAAATTGATGTCTTTTATTTAAAATAAAAGCTTCTCTTGGGAATGAAATATCACGATTGCATATTTTCTTTAATCTTCAGTAGTTGTGAGTTTCTCAAGTTCTCTTACATAAGTATCTTTAATGCTATGTTGCAGTGAAAAATTGTTTCCTGTCTGATACGCTTTCTTCCCAATACCTTCCTTTTTCCCCCCTTTCAAAGGCCTTGTGAATGACAAAGATTCAAAAGAGTCTATGACTGAGGGTGAGAATCTGGAAGAGGATGAAGAAGAGGAGGAAGGTGGAGCAGAGACAGAAGAACAATCTGGGAATGAAAGTGAAGTAAATGAGCCAGAGGAAGAGGTGATTCCATTAATTTACCTTACATTATACTATCTTCACATAAAACAAACTAATGTTTAGTACTTTTTAACTCTACACCCCTAATCTTTGTGGTGGGGCTTCAGGAAGCTTCAGTGGTACAGCAAGGCTCTGTTATGTACGGGTGCTAGTTGCAGTGAGGCTGTGTGGGTGGACTTTCAAATCGTGTGCGCCACTGCCAGAAGTGCTGCTTCTGCCTCTAATTGCTGTGAAGAACCTCTACAAAACTAAGGTATTCAGGCTCCTCTAAGAAGTAATCTGGCTCTAAATTTTGTGCATCGTCTCTGTGAGGACAGGCAGTTATTGCCCCCATTTCACAGATGTGAGGAAGTAAACACTTCAAGCTTGCACAAAGCAAATAATGATAGAGCCAGGATTCAAAGTTGATTTTTACACTCAGTCCAGCACAGTGTACAGCTTCTCAGCTTAGTCAAGGAATTAATGTATAAATATAAAA
Source organism: Caiman crocodilus (assembly GCA_030014935.1). Taxonomy (NCBI): domain Eukaryota; kingdom Metazoa; phylum Chordata; order Crocodylia; family Alligatoridae; genus Caiman; species Caiman crocodilus. The sequence goes on from JAGPOW010001296.1 coordinate 131,391,049, forward strand.
GCTGTTTTTATGACATCTGTGCTTGTTAGAGAACATGTAGTAACTAGTGTATGAAAGACCAAGAATTAAAATAAACAGATACTTTGGACTGCTTCATCACTTATTCTTGTGTAATGAGATCGAGGCTTTTGGCTCTGATCAGTCTGCTTATATTTAATGCGTTGATAATGTCAATCAGATGTGGAAGAACAAATAAAAAAATAAAGCAAATAGTGTGCACTGTGCTACTGTATGAGACCATATAAATTTGAATGAGTCATTATGACACAGCAGCATTATAGTTCTCATGACAACTTTACTTTATCATGATAAGCATGACAAGGAAATAGGAAACAGTAGAGATTTTTAATGTGGTTTTTTTTGGTTGGTATGAGCTCTTGTTGGCATAGGCACTAAACTAAGTAAACATCCTCGTTAAAAATAGGTTGGCGTTTCTGCAGAAAAATAATTCATATGAATTTCAGCCCTAACTTGATATGACTTTATCTCTTAATTTGTTTTCTGACTTTTGTTCAGTTTAACTGTAAAAAATACTTCCTTCTATGCAATCTTTGCTTTCCAGTTATAAACCTTCTCAAAGTTGGGTGGCTTTGTGCTTTTAACAATTAATGTTGTGTTCATTAAGCACTGAGATAAGGCAGCCTGATTACAGTATGTAGGTTGAATATTAAATGTTAAACATGAAACCCAACAAACACATGTTCTTTAATCAATAAACCAAAAAAATATGATGAGGAAGTTAGAGGAAAATATGAATTAAGGACCAGAGTCCTACATATCTTTAACCAAAGTATATGGTAACATTTTTAAACTGGCACTGACCGCTTATTTTTGAGTAACTGAGAAATGGCTATTTTAATACTCAAAGTGGATTTTTCCCATTGGGAAATCATATGTCTTAATACTTACCTATATTTTCTGGTGTATACAATTAGTAATGACTACTTAAACTGTATAGATTAATTGAATCATTGGCAACATGTCTGCCCCCCTCCCCCATGATTTCTGCACAGACAGTGGGGTGCAGGACATAGGGCTACAGCCTGATTGGAGCCAGGACCTGGCAGCACTGGGGGTGGTGGCATGATTTCTTTGCCAACGATGGGGTGTGGGGCTGCAGCCGGGTCGGATCCAACACCCAGAAGCAGCAGGGATGGTGGCATGGAGTTGTGCATCCCCATGGCGGCAGCGGCACAGAGTTGTCAGTATTTATGTATCACCTGGGAATTGAATCGTGGATTTCTCCGAATATGCCATTTCTTTAAATAACAAAGATAGTTCTAGACTAACAGAGTAATTATGGGTGACGTAGAGATTTCAAACGCTGATCAGTAGATGCTCCTCAGGGACATGAAAACAAACAAGGCTGAGCATTGAAAGCAAAGAATATCTTATTTACCAGATGTACCTGTCTCTGCCCTCTTTTTCCTCCCCCTTGCCCCACAAACTACTTGCCCAAAGTTGGGGCGAATGTTTCAAGCAACTGGAGCTATGGGGGACTCTGGAATGGCTGTTTGAAGCAGTGCTCTCTTCCCAGCCATGTGTAGGGGAGGTGGAGTCCCAGAGCTGGTATCACTCACCCTCTCCTTGCACTTGCACAGCTAGAGGTTTCACCCTGTCACAGTTGCTGCCAAACTGTCAGCAGCTTCTGACTCACCCTGTCACAGCCACTGCAGACCTGGCTGAAGCCCTTAGCTGTGCAGCTGCAGTAAGAGGGTGTGACACAGACAGGACTTTGCTCCCCTGCCTGCAGCCCACATTCAGCCATGATGAGTCCTTGCTGTGGCAGGTAAAGTTTTTGGAAAAATCTTTTTTCCTCATTCTACCATCCCAACACAAGGTGCGTGTCTTACTTCGAGAACATGCAATATGCAAGAAAATATAGTGAAGTAATGGTACAGAAACTAGTGGGGCAGCGGGTGGGAATGAATGGTGTATGAACTTAAGGTAAGATTTACAAAAGGATTTGGGTGTGGTGATAGTGAGCAGTCTGGCACCTGACTTTTAAGATGACAGTGGCAAGAGTGGAATTCATAAACCTGAGTTAGGTGCCTAAGACCCATAGGTTTTAAAGAGCAAGAGGTAGGTGCCTAGAATTTATTGTGCTGTGGGGAAGGATGCTTGAAGTAGCCAGCATGAAATGCGAAAGGAAGAGCTACATCTGAAATCCCACCAGGTATCTGCCTGAAGTATCGTGTTACCTACTTCAGTGAAACTGGGTTTCACAGCCTGAAACCCTTATTTGGATTTAGATGTGTACGTTATAAATTAATATCTAGGTGATGGGCTCACTTATCTTTTTGGGAAAGGATGAGGAGGTAGAGGGTCACCTTGTATGCAGTACCTTAGTGGGGGACATGTATTTTCTCAGTAAAAATCCCATTTCTTAGCATTAGTGCCATGACTAATAGGTTTTGGGGCTAGGCTGGACACCACTCCTCCTGCTGAAGCTTGGTCATTATGCAAAGGAATGCAAAATTCATACAATAAGGAGGAGCATAACTGTAGCCCATGAAAAGTGCTTCCTTGGGAGAGTGTCCTAGGTTCTGGTTCCTGCTCCCAACACAGGTTGTGCATTTTGCATTTGGATAAAATGCATAAACAATTATTGGGCAGAGACTAGGACTTGGGAGACTGCCCTCTTTGAAGAACACTCATCACTAGACTTAGTCATGCCCTATGTTGCTTATTCTCATTCTGTCTATGTCTCTTGTGTTCTTGGTTACTCAGTGGCCCTGCTTCAACTGAAGTGATGGATGTGGCTCTTCAGTGTGCTGGTTAGTGTTCTTCTGGGAAGCAGATGTGAGTTTAAAACAAGGGTGGGCAAAGTATGACCCATGGGCCAGATCCAGCCTGCCAACTGACTGCAGTTGCCCCTGCAGTGCTCCCCATGAGACCAAGCCCCACCCATTCCTGCTGGGGAGCCCATGCCATGCCCAGGCCGGCAGGAGCACGCAGCTTCTGACAGGTCTGTTCCTAGTGCAGCTGCAGATATCTGGATACTGCTCTGCTCCCTTTATCTCTAGTGGGAGCCACCCAGCTGAAGCTTCCTTCTTACCTGCCCAGAGTGGTGCAGCTGTGGGGAGCAGAGCAGCACCCGGCCAGCTACAGCTGCGCTGGGAACAGTCCCACCAGAAGCTGCGGGCTGGCTGGTGCTTAGGCTGGTAGGGCTGTTCTGCTCCCCTCGTCTCCAGCTGGAGCTGATGCCCTGACCCTGTTGTGCAGCTCCACGCAGGAGGGAAACTTCAGCCAGGCAGTTCCTGCCTAGCATATGGAGCTCTGGCTTTAGCTCCTGGCTGCCTTCCACCTGCTCTGTCCACCTGGCACATCTGAGAGTGGATGGAGTGTGAGGAATGGTGGCTGGAAGATGGAGCTTCATGGGCTAGGTAGGAGCCTCCTGGTTGAAGCTCCCCCTTCCTTCCCACTCCCTCCCAACCTGCCTTGGAGCAGTACAGCAGCAGCAGCTGGAGAGCAGGACAGCCCCACTGATCTGGGCGCTAGCCAATGTGCACAGCTTCCAGTGGGGCTGTTGCCAGTGCAGCTGTAGGCAGCCGGGTGCTGCTCTGCTCCCCTCGCCGCTTGGTGACAATGCAAGCCTGGCCAACTTCAGCTGCACTGACCAGGGTCTGGGCCTTGGCTTGTGCTGGTGGGTGTGGGCAAGGGCAGAGCATGGGCTTCCACAGGCAGGACTTGGCCCACACTGAGCACCACAGGAGCAGCCACCCACTGGGTGAGTTCTGCTGCACGTGTTTCCCCTTTTCTGCCTCCCTCCCCGTACACCTGGCTGTCTCCCAAGCAGCACCCCTTCACACACACCCACACCCCCTCCATACACTCCCCACGGGGCATGGCATGCAGGATGCGGATCGCACCTGTCCTGCTGCTGCAATGCTGCTCCCCGCCCACCCAAAGACCCATGTCTAGGGTGGGGGGGCTGCTGACCCAGTCCGCAACAGCTCATCAAAGTCCTTATGTGGCCCTTGGACCCAAATAATTGCCCAGCCCTGATTTTAAACCCTTTCAGGTTGAGGAGATATGTCTTCTGTTCTCTAGGTAGGTACTTTCACCATTAGGTTGTTACATAAAAGATAGCAAACCTGTAGAAAATGGCTGTAGGTCCTGAAATTAGTGCTGCCTGTCAGTGTTGGACCTCTTCAGAGGTACACATAGCCTTCATCTCTGTTAGGCTGCTTTCGCTACCAGAACTTCTAGTGACAGACAGTAGCTGCCAGAGAAGCTGACAGCTCATGTACACCCACACACAGCTCTGGCTCTGCACAGATTCTGCCCAGATCCATATGGCTTCACTTCATCTACTGTGTTGGCAGGGCTCAAGCTACTGTCTGAGGATGCCCGGTTGTTAAAGTGTCTGGAGCAACTTAGCAGAAGGCACAGGAGGATATATGCACACTTTCTTTTGGTTTCCTAGTGGCAGCAGAAACCTCCTTTCTGTTGCAAAGCTAGTGTGGCTCTGCTGGCAGAGGGTAGCTATCACTGTGGACTCTGTTTTGCCAACAGAACTATGTAGTGTAGGTCAGACCTGAGTTGTGAATCGCAAGCAGCTGTAAACAGCAGATAGGTGCTTAAATGATCTGCTTAGCCAAGATGGTGATGCCTCCAACCATGCACAGTAACTGAAGTATAAGTGCCTAAATGAGATTTTGATGAAAACAGAGACACCCAGGCAGGCTTGGAGACTCCAGACAGGTTAGACTGGGTTCCTCTGAATCATTATCTTCAACTTGGAATGTGGATGCCCAAGTCCAGTTTTAGGAGCATGAGGTTTTTTGGCGTCACTTATGGGTTTCTCTCATTAAAATTATGTTTAAATGGCATGCCATTAAAATTTGTGCTTTCAATATACTGTTTCAGGAGGGCTCAGACAATGAGGAAGAAGAGGGTGAAGAAGAGGAGGAAGAGAATACAGATTACCTCACAGACTCTAATAAAGAAAATGAAACGGATGAAGAGAATACAGTATGTATCAGCTTTTGATTTAATGAAGCTGCTTTTGCATGGTCAGTTTTTTAGCACTGAGTATTTTTAGCAGACACTGCTCACTACAGATTTGGGGACCTACAGCAAAAAAACTTTTAAATATTATTTCATATAAACTGCATTTAATTTGCAATGTCTCTTTGGCAGGTCTTGATACCAACTGTCATTTGCAAGGCTTTTAGGAGAGTGAAAGTCTCAAAAGAACTCATGAAAATGTGCATTTGCACAAGTATTTGCACTCTTAGAGATTGCATAACCATTATGAAAACACATAGTAAGCTGGCAGAAAGAAGAGAGGTTTTGACATTCTAATGAGGTAACGAACATGACCAGCAAGCTGATGTGGAGTAGATTAATTACTCTCCTTCTGATCACAGAATTGAAACAGGAAATAGAATAAGGCAAGAAACAAAGAATGTGGCAGTTAGCAGGTTCTGATAGCATCAGTACTATCCTTACACCAGCATGCCCATGAATGGATTATTTTATTATTTATTTATGGCAGCACCTATGTTCCGTAAATTAATGGCAACGTCTCTTCAGAAAAGCGAATCTAATTACACAATCTTAAGAATATAAAGCTCAGTATATTGATTGCAGGCAGAGGTGGAAAGAGAATTTGTGTGTTGTAGCCAAATTATTTAAGGTAAGTACAGATCACAGTACTAATGGTAGAACACTGCATGTTGGCTTTTGATCAGTGTTACAGCTTGAGAAACCAAGAGTAATAAACAGTATTCCTGTAGCTGGGCTAAACAAACCACCGAACAATTTTCCTCCAGCAGTTCTTTTAACTATCCCCCTATAAGTATAAATTAGTCATGAATGTAAACAAGATAAGCTTCCTTTAGTAATTTAATTTCATTCTTAAATTCACTAGAGATCAAATTTATGCGACAGGATATTTCTCTTTTCTACAGGAAGTAATGATTAAAGGAGGAGGACTTAAGCATGTCCCTTGCGCAGAGGATGAAGACTTTATCCAGGCTTTAGATAAAATGATGCTGGAAAATCTTCAGGTTTGAATTTTTGTCTTGCTTGTTTACTCTAAGACAACATCTTTACTGCATGGGTGATTCCATCAGATTTTGAAATAGATAAGTGCTTCATATGGAATATCCTTCATCATGGGGATGTGGGTTTTCCGTGCTTTTCTTGCTGCCTTTTCCTTGAATCGTAGACAAGCAGGGCTGGAAGGAACCTCCAGAGGTCATTTAGTCCAGTCTGCCTGAGGCAGGATCATTCCTGTCCAAACCATCCCCTACAAATCCTAGTCTAAATTCTATGTAAGACTACTGTAAACAATCAAAGGAAAACTCAGGTGGTGCAAAAGTAAACTAGCTGATGAACACTTCTCAGTAAAGGAGCACATTTCACACACTCACTTGAACCCCCCCCCCCCCCTTCCTCCTGTGCTTCAGTGTTTAGTGCATGCCAAGTGGTGCCAGGCTTTCCCAACTCTACAGAACTGGTGGCTGGTTCTTCCCGTGAGATGCACATTCTTCTGTCCAGCCTCCAAGGCAAGGAAAAAAAAGAGTTGGGTCTCATGGTGGTTTGGCTCAGTCCTAAGCTTTCATGAAAGCCTTTTTCTCCTCTCAAACTCCTCCTCTCTGCTCCTTTCCCACAGTCTTTCCCTGTTTCCCACTATCATAAGTCTCCTATAGCCCTGAGTGCTAAATCAAGCTCCACTAATCCTTTTATTGGCTGTTTTATTTACCAGCAGGTGTGCTTCCAAGATGCAGCTGTCCTTGCCAGCTCAGGAAGGGAAAGGAAATATAACATTGTAGGCAGATCCTTTGGTACCATCCTAATGGATTGAAAAGATGTACACAAAAGAGAATGTTTTTGTGTACCAAATTGATTGGTGAATTGATGCTGCTGTAGTGTTGAAAGTTAATCTTGTTTTTCCTTGAATGCTAATGATGGTACTGCTGAGTGTTATATTAAGCAGACCAGTTTCAACATAGGAGAAAAGTAGTAAGTTTGTAATCATCAGAGACTCTTTTTTAAGGCAAATAATATCCAGTGGAATGAATTGATTTTTCTGCTGATAGTCAAACCCATTCACTTTTTTTTAAGTGGGCTTGCTGCATTGTCTAAGAGACATATTCAGGCAACGTTTTTTAAATTCAATACAGCTGTCTTAAATGCTTTTAAAACGGGCAAAATAAATTATTTATATTAAATGCAAAAAGCTTCAGTTCCAAATTGTAACTGAAGATATGTTCTGAGCACCAGTAGATCTTTTTTGATGTTTATGTCAGCTTTATTTCAGAAGGAAAAGTTTTGAGTTTGTTTTTGAACAGAGGAGTGAGATCCCTGCATTTCTGAAAGGTTTCTTTGCAGAAATTGTTTTCAGACCAGCATTGACTGTTTTAACCTGGCATATTCAATTGGTGTACTTGATAAATTGAAATATGCTAAATCTGTCAGCTGAAGGATGCAATTCAAACAAATTTAATTGCCTCTACCTTCTCATTTTATGAGGAAACAGACAGTGGGTGTGGGAGACAGAGTGGAAAACAATCTTTTACCTCATTTGAACTTGATGACTTCTGTGGTTAGAAGGAAATCTCAGGAGATGTTTTGTGGGCATTTAGTGATCATGTAGAAAAACCGTGTGATGAATTCAAGTGTTTTGGGAGGGTTGTTTTTTAAGTCAGAAATTAAGAAGTAAATGATGTATGGCCTAATATTGATGATATTACCAAGAAGGAACCAGAGTACAACTTAATGAGGCCTAATACATATTTGTATTGGAATATAAGAGGTTATCAATCATGGAAATGTTTTGTGAGTACAATAACAAAGCTTTCATATTTTTAGCATTTTGTCACTAAGAAACAATTTTGCATGCCCTATTTTTTTTTCTTTAAGCAACGGAGTGGAGAGTCTGTGAAAGTGCATCAGCTGGATGTTGCTATTCCTCTGCATCTCAAGAGCCAGCTAAAGAAGGGTCCACCATTAGGTAGTGGGGAAGGAGATTCAGAGTCTGGAGACACTATGCCTTTTGTCATGCTAACTCGAAAAGGCAACAAGCAACAGGTAAAGGATTAGCTGGTTGTAATTAACGTTTGTCATTTATTTCAGACTTGCAAAGAGTTGAGTTTGTTTGTCTTTGTTTTTTAGTATAGAGGATGGTACATAATATATATTTTTGAAACCAGAACAATTCTTTGGAATTCCTTATTGATGCTAGGAGTAATGTAGACAATTTCCCTGTTTATTTTTATGTTTAATTTGTTCTAAGCAAGAGCAGTTGATCAGAACAATATTTATGATGTATTCAAAGTTTTGGAGCAGTTCAACTGTAATGGCTGAGGATTTGAACCCATGCAATTCCTAGACTGTCACAAACAAGGTGAGTGAGGAGTGTCCTGCTGCCAAGATCTAGGGAGCACAGCCCCATTGTGCATGCATGTCAGTGGCACAGAAGCAAGTGATGGTTGCTTTAACCCCTGTGCTGTTGCTGCTCCAGCCATTGCTGCTGAATCCAAATCCAGTTTGGCTAGTGCGGAATTTCAGCTCGACTTGAGCAAACTATCACATCCCCTTGGAAACCCACTTATCTTCTGCTGTCTGAAGAGCTAAAGATGATATCCTAATAGAGGCTATTTAAGTTTGCAGTATTTGCTATAGGGTGTTAATATACAGCATGGCATAATTTACTCCACATCTACTCTGTACTAAGGAATGCGCATGCAAGCAGTTCTCACAAGATAATACCTGCCGCCAGCTGCTGTTATAACACCTGCCACTATGTAACAGATTAGATGCTGGATTGTCATGAGGAAACAGCTACAGGATGATGCTCTCCTTGTAGATCATCCACCCCTGCCATTTGTTGAAGATGGGATGCTGGGCTAGATGGACCATTGGTCTGACCCAGTATGGCACTTATGTTTTCATGAAATTGCCTACGGAGGGGACAAACAGCTGGTACATTAATAAATAGTTACTCTTCACTTATAAATGTGTAGCCTTGTCTCCAAGTGGAGTGGCTTGCACCAGTGAAGGATTTTCATTTTCTATTTGTTCAGCTTTTACTCCAACTTGAAATCAGAGGACTCTAACATTAAATGTGTTGTGTCATTCTACAGTCGTACACTTCTATTATACAGTCTCTTTTCATCAGCGATAAATGTAAGCCATAAAGTTTTCAGCAGTTCCTGCTCTTTTGATGTTGTGATTACTAGTCATTTCCTACTTCCCTAAGGGCAGGAGGTGGTTGATGATAGAAGGCAGGGGCAACAATACAAAATTTAGTAATGATACTCAAAAACATTGCCTGTTCAGTTGAGCATCAACAATCCCCAATAAATTCTGGTGGCCCTACCCTTCCTAAATAAGCACAAGATTTCTCAGGTCTCTGCCTGTGGCACTCCTCTGATAATGCGACCTTGGAGAACTGTCAACCTAGAAGTTTTAACACCTCTCTCTGTGCTAGAGTGAAGTCTGCCTGAGTGAAGTTTCCTTTCATTACCAGTCAATTTTATTGTATTAAAACCCCTTCAAATGTGACCTGCCCTGAATTCTGCTTTGGCTGAGTGAGGGGAAAAAAAGAAAGTCCAGTAAGAACATAAGGACGCTCGGTGCAGTTTGAACAAGATCAAGGAGCAGAATGAAAAAGCTGGAGCAGTTTTGCTGCCGGTACTCTGTACTGGGAATAAAAATAAGACCTTCCGAACAGGCCTTTCCAGCTATGAATGCCCTTTGCAGCTGAAGTTAGTGGAGAAAACCCTATGCTGCTTCTGAAGTGATAGACAGAAATTATGGCTCTCCTGATATTGAGAAAGTTAAATTAGTTTGTGGGTGGAAGAGGAAGTAAGGTAAGCAGAATATCTCTGCACTTATATTGTATTCCCTGTTTTACTTGATAATAGCTCTGTAAGCAGCAAAAGTAAAAACTTATGTTCAATATTATTCCTGCTGTCTGGGGAAAAGAATTGCAGAATTGTTATTTATTTTTTAGAAAACGAAGGAGAATAAGTTATTTTAACAACTCTCTTCATAACTATCTGTCTCCCACTGCAAATTAAGTAATTGTAGGATTTTCATTTTATAGACATGTAGTGGTGCAGACTATATAAAGCATGTTAACCAGTACAAAAGTAGAAGGTCCTTCAAATTTGTCAGTAATTCAGTAGATGATGACTTCTGGTCAGGTGCATTTTTATTTCTGCGTGGCTTGGGATGTGACAGATTTGTGGTGTTTGTTTGTATTTCTGTAGCACCTAGGTGCTTTAGTCAGGGACTGTTTTACTGCTAGACAATGTGCAAACACAGAACAAAGATAATCCCTACCCCACAGAGCTAACAGACACGAGAGAATGGAAGAATACAGACAAGTAGAGGAGCCCAAGGGAAGGGTAAGAGTGTGTGACAGTATAGGGTAGCAAAATAGGCAGTGACTATACAGTATAACTATTGCCTTACCATTGTTACAGTAATCAAGGTAAAAATCAAGATAAAAGATGATGGGAGCCTAGACAAGAGTTTCAAGATCTTTTGGATGAGCATAAAATGTTTTGTTTTAGATGTTAAAAGAAGAAAGGAACTGCAAGACTTGGGCATAGGTTAGATTGGGGTGGGCAGTTATTTAGGCGAGGGGGCCACTCGAGGAGTTTTGCTGAGCTCTTGAGGGCCAGAGGGCAGCGGGGGAGAAGTTGAACTAGTGCCCTTTGCAGGGAGCAGATCGCAGCTCTGCACTAGTCCGACACCATCAGTGTTCTGCAGTCCTGGTTCCACCTGCCTATCCTGTTCCTGGGTGCTGCTCCTCACCTGCCTGCAGCCCCATCCAGTCTGCCTGGCCAAATAGGCCCACCCATGAGAGTCCTAGGCTGGTTTCCATAGAGCCCCCACCTGCTTGCTCCATCTGGTGCCCACAGCACTGAGTGTGTGGGGTGGATGGGGCAGGGTGCCTGAGCTGCAGGGCCAGGGCCTAGTGGCAGAGCACCGTTCTGTTCCTGGGCAGCAGTAGTGGGGGCTGTTGGGAAGCAGATTTGAGCCTGTCCGCTGCACAGCCCTGTGGTCCTGGCATGCCCAAGACCCATATGGGGAGAAGTCAGGCAGCATCTCCAAGCCTAGAGGTGGTGAGATTGGCCACATGTGCCATGGCTTGGGCTGCCCCCACATGTCTGTTTCGAGCAGGGCCAAGAGACCTACTGCAGGTTCATTGGAATTGCTTGTTTGGCTGGATCCAGCCCACAGGCCATATTTTACCTCCCCCTGGTTTAGATAATCGGGACCATAGAAAAATGTTCAAGTCTAAAGTGATATCCAAGTTGTAGACTTGACTGATGAGGAAGATGGTGACCTTTGACAGTGTTTGAGAAAGGTGATGGGGGAAGAGGTGGCTGATAATAATTATCTACAAGGTGCTGTTACTGAGAAGGCTGAGATTTGAGCTTGCAGTTTGGACAGAAGTCAAAGAAGGCCACCATTTTGTGTTCAGATTGTTATAGATTAATATTTTGATATTTAATCTTTTTCTAGTTCTTTTTTTCTCTTCTTAGGGGGGTGGCATATAAATCTTAGAAATCAATAAGCAAACATTTCTCTGCTGTATTGGATTATTCCTCGTTCAACTGTACAATGATTTTTGCTGACTACTTACACTGTTTGGATTAAGTGGCAATATATTCTTTTGCAGTGCAGCTAAGGAAGAAAATGTTTATGTATAAATTTAGCTCTTCTGTGTATGCATTTGTACAAGGGCTCGCAATGGTTCCTTCTCTGAGTAAATGAACATTTCACTCCAAGTTCCTACCTCATAGTATTTATTCATGGGTATGAAAAGGGATAAATCAAGTTCTGCTGCATTAATTGGTACCAGGGTTTTATACAAACTTCTGTGATCCCAGGTTGAATTCCTGGATTGATAACTTTTTATGTGAATGGTTTGACTTTGTGATTTACTTTTTGAATGAACAAAGAATGAGACTTACTGGTATGTATAGCTTAGGGTTTACAGGGAGCCTTTTTTTTTTTTTTTATTAAAACTTTTCTAACTGTCATCTCTAATGAGCCAAAAAAAGATTTGGGGAGACTTTGATATGAACTGGTTTCCGCTGTTTCAGAATAATTTAGCTGGGAATTTTGTAAAAATATTAAGGTTTTTAGACACATCATACTGTGCGTGAGGGAAAATATTGCTGGCATCTTGTGGTTTGAAGAAGAAAGTGGATCTTGTTCTGAAGCTTTTTTCAATATTTGCTTTTGGGAGTAGGCTCTTCCTGGAAAAACTCTTTACGGTGTTTCTAGAAATGTAAAAATTTGTTGCTTTTATAGAATGTGGCGCTTGTGTCAGTGAAAGATTTCTTTGTCCACAAATTTGTTCAGAAAAAACAGACTTCAGTACTCAGTTTTAAAGAAAAATAAGCAGAAAAGGAAAGGCGGAGTTGAAAAGAAAATAATTGTTCCTTCATGCATTACTTGGCTTAGTGAATTTTAACTCATGAGCAAAATGAGTATAAAATTTTGAAGTGATAAAGTCTTTTCATAAATAATTTGCTATATAAGTCTAGTATAGGGGTTTTTTTGTCTTTGCCATAAGTAATAATAATTATAGTTAAATATATAACTGCTTAACATTAAAAAAATAAACTTTTTGCTTGATTTATGTCTAGAGCAGTTGTTCAGTCCTGTCAAACTATGTGATTTAAGTCTCCATCTTCCAAACCTAATGGTTATTGGGCTAGTGGTTCTCAACCTTTTTAGACTTAAGACACCGCTCAAAAGACTGAAGGCAACCCTTGGAAAATGTCAGTTCTTAGCTTTCATTTATTTTTGACCACAGAATAATAGAACAATTTTTCTGTAGTTTCAGAGAGCTCAGAAACACACTACAGGTCACACACGTGTGTATATGTAGTTACATACATGTGACTATAATGTGCGTTTTATTTAGACTAATGTTCATTAGTGTATCTCATGTAGATGAACCTTGTAGATTCCTATTTAAAATCTCTGGATTTATTTTATTCACAATGTTTGTGCCCTGTTGCTGTGGAACCCTTGAAAGGATCTCGGGGCACCCCAGGGTGCCATGGCATCTTGGTTGAGAAGCATTGCATTAGGCAGATAACACTTGTCATTACAGACAAAGACCGCACTGGCCTGGAAATTCTTTACCCGATCTGCTACTACTGATTAAAACTGTCTACTATTGAATCTGAATAATGAAAACCACAATTTGCTAAAATACTTACAATTTTTTAATTGTCTGAAATGTAAATACTGCCAGTAAGTCCTAATACCGCAGTTACTACATCTTCCAACTTGTTGTCATGCCAGAGACTCGTTAGTCCTCTAGCTACATATTTTGTTTGAGCTACATATCACCATGACTAAGTACAGATAGTCAAAAAGCCCAAGGCTGAATTGATTCGATCTTTGCAGGTTAATCCTAAGCTGCGTAGACTGAACCGATAAGCAAATGAAGAGACATTCACTTTTGATTCCAGAAATGCAGCTATGTGCCTGCAATGGCACGGCCCAGAAGCCGGGGTCACAAGAGCATGCTTCTCTGCTTGGTTGGAGCAGATAGCTTGGGCTAAGGCTAGGCTGGCCATCTTGCAAGGGGTGGGAGGTTGTGGGAGAGGTGCAAAGGATCCTGGGATGCTGGGGGACTGTGAGTTAACTGGAGTTTGGAGATCTGGGACAGAAGTTCAGTAAGCCAGTTTAACCTGAATCGGTCAAATCTGATACTATATCCATCCAGGTTTATCTTAAGCCAGTTTGGGCTTTTTTGAACACAGTTTGTGTACTGAATTTGAACCCATTTCCAATCACTTATTCCTGTTTATATATAATTTCAGTTCCTAGCCCAAGGTGTGCAGCTTTTACGTCCTGGCCAGCCATATTGAATCTAGCCTAAGTTATGTGTGTTTTCATCAAGTACCTACATGGTGAAGCTTTATCAGCCTATCACAAACCACTTTTGCATAGTTTCAATTTTACGTATTTTCATAGCACTGACATTTGTACTGAGAAATAATGCATAGTCTCTAAGGGGAGAAAGCTCAAACATGTCTTTGTTTGCCCTTCAAGTTGTGCTTTAATTATGCTTTCAATGTTTTTACCTTTTTATTCTTGAATTCTTATTGTATTTGATACATTTTAAAATCAGGACATTTTGTGGTTTATGACGTTTTGGGGTTTTTTTGCATAAATGTAAATAAAAAACATTACAGTTCCCCATCAAAAACTTGTAGCATCCTGAAATAATAATAATTTAAAAAAACCCAACCCTTTAGGATACTTTTTGTTATATAACTAAGCCATTATTTTGTTCTTTTTTAACTGAAATGTAGTGTGTGACTTAAGAGATTTACGCTCTCTTTTAGTTTAAGATCTTAAATGTGCCGATGTCTTCCCAACTTGCTGCAAACCATTGGAACCAACAACAAGCTGAGCAGGAGGAGAGAATGAGAATGAAAAAGCTCACCTTGGATATCAATGAGCGACAAGAGCAAGAGGACTATCAGGGTATGAAAACTGCATTTCAGTAGAACTGGGTAGTTCAATTGTTAAGCATGATAATTAGCCATTCCAGTTCTTGAAATTTCATTTGGAATATGCTTACTGAAAGCTGCCACTGCACTCATCCTAGGCTTTAGCTAAATGTCCAAAATCCAGTGTGTACAGAATTTTGTGTGAGCTTACTTGAAAGAGAGCCTTAAAGCTGAGTTGAAAATGAACTATGAAAGTTATCCTGTTGTAGTTTGGGACAAAGAGGGCATCTGCAGTATTTGTACCCAAAAGCCAGACTACAAGACAATTAATACTGCGGCATTTTTCCCTGTTGCAATTAGGTCCACTCTGAGCGATTGCATCTGCAATGCACCATGCTGGTTGTCTCCAACTCCTAGCAGAACCCAAAATAGCACACATGAAATGGATAAATGTGAAGACTTTTTAATTGTTGCACTGCAGCTTGTGTCATAACATTTGAGATACAAAATTGTTAAAATTAAGGAAAACATTTCTTTAAAAATCGCAGTTAACCAGGCATCCTGAGGTGTAGCATGCTGCTATTCTGAAGTTCTATGATGACCTCAGTGCCACAATATCCATCAAGAACAGAATATACACAGTATATATTAGGAACAGAAACCAGTCAGCTTCAAAAGCAGTTGATTTTGTTTTTGTGCAACTTTAGTGAAAGTCTGGTTTTAAATACTAAAATAGTTGCATACCAAATTTTATAGCATTAATGCACTAGTGGTGGAGATCAATTCTTATTGACATTACTGAAGTAGCTGGAAATTTCATTCTCTTACAGCTCATTATTTTAAAGGACAATTTGAAAAGTATTTACAGGTACATGTTTTATCTCACAGGTTTTAATTCAAGCATTTTGGAAATGATCAGGATGAGGCCCAAAAAGCAAGCTTAAAATAAGCAATTTAATACGTTGCATCAGACTCAACTTTCTTTGGTATAATCTGATGATAACCAGAGCCAGATCTAATAAAGCTGATGGCGTTTAGTTCTTAAGTCAGTTTTTCCATTTAATGTCTCTATAGTTCTTCCTCTGTTGTTGATAGAAATGATTTTCACTTCCAGACTGTAATAACAAAAGAGCAAATAATCAGGAAATGTGGCTTAATTTGTTATTCAATAAATAATGAAAACTCTAGTTCATTAAATAAGAAGTTTTATATTCAGAACAATGCTAATAATCCAGAGCTACAAAATACAAAGCCTCATTTAAGTTACATGAGAGCCAAGTTTAGTGATCTTCTTGGAATGGATTATATTTTTTAACCTCAAACTGTTAAGAATCTCCTTTTTTTTTTTTTTCTCCCCCAAATACCTCTGTGTTACAAAGCCTAGTAATGCAGGCCGATTATGAGAGAGGCAATCCAAATTAGGCAGCCTGAGTGAGTGTTGTGTTGTGTTGTGATGTGATATATAACACATTCTAAATTTGAGATGCTGGTTTTTTTCACTAAATAAAATTCCCACTTTTAAGGGGTTATGTATGATTTGGTTTACTTTCTCCCCCTCCCCCCTTCCCAGAATCTTAATTAATAGTAGTTGTTTTAGTGTACAAGTGTGCAATAAATTGCTACTTTTAATTTTGTCATAGAGGAAGGAAATTGGCTACTGAATTGGCTGCTTTTTACCATCTTCAACTTTCCCTGAGCCTCAGGAAGGCCACATGTGCCTGAAAGCTTGCAGAAAAGGATTTTTTTTTTTGCAATTCTTAGTTGCTCTAATAAAAGGTATCATCCCTCAACCAAGAGTTCTAGAGTTTTGCATTTTTTTTTCATTTGACATATCATATTTACTCAAATCCAAGATGACTTTGAAGTTAAGATTTCCCCCCCCCGCAAAATTAGATCCTATAAATGAAATTATTTTATGTAAAGAATTTAATTATTGGAGAATTGTTTAAAATTTGTCTCCCCCTCATCAATGTGGCAGGGTGGGCAGCTGAGGGGAGGCAAGCAATGGGAGAGTGCGGGGAGAGGCAGCCTGACCCCAAAGCTTTGCCCCCATAGCACTTTCCCTCCCCTCCTCTCCTGTGCTTCCATTCTGATATCTGCCTCCCTCCTGCCTGCCCTTGGCCCCTTGCTGCACCCCTGCCATCTGCAGCTCCCCCACCGCTGCCACGTGTTGTGTCCTGGGTGGTTCTGCACTGGATACATTGTTCCTTTGCTCAGAAGGGAGCCAAAGAGCATTGCAGGATCCAACACAGAGCCATGGAGCAATAGGGGAATCTGTCTGGAGCCAGAGAGCAGCAGCACTGATTCCCTTGCTGCTCCTTGGTTCAGCAGGGAGCCAGAGAGCAGCAGGACCCAGCACGCTGCCTGAGCTCTGCGAGGCAATTCACACTGGGTCCTACTGCCCTCTGGCTCCAGGCTGATCCCCCTACTGCTTCTTGGCACCACAGGAGTCCAGGCACCAGTGAGGGAATTAGCCCAAAGCCAGAGAACAGCACAGGACCCAGCACTGCCTGCAGGGACTCGATTCTAAGATGAGTCTTCATTTTCCCTGTGATGAATGGGGGCACCTTACCTTGGAATCAAGTAACTACAGTATTTAAAAAAGAAATACCCTTTAAAATAAGGATTTATTACAGCAAAAATCTATTTATATCCATTTCTTTTTGAGCACTGCTTTTAAGCTAGGGGAAATAGGAACGTGTCGTTCTATTTTATTAGGCCCTGAATCTGTATATGTTGTCTGCAAAAGTGTGATTTTTCCTCTCATGTTTTTATTAACTTTTTAATGCAATGGCCTGCTTCTCTTGATGAGTTAACCCTCAGTAATAAACTAGAGTTTCTGCATGTACCAAGGAGAAGTGTCAGGTTTCAATTTCAAGCTTTCAGGGGAATTTAAAAAAGGGTGAAGACATGTTTCAAGTTTTGTGTAAACAACATATCAATAACATTTTACAGTCTGTATATTCATTTGTTTTAAGGGGCATGGGCTAGCTTGCCACATCTGTGAATGTGAGTTAGAGAAGGAATGTCTTAAAACACCTTGTTTAATTAATAAAACCTAGTAGACTACTTCCACTTTAAAAAGTCAAAATGGTATTTAGAAAGTGGATGAAGTTTTAAATTAAATTAGAATCTCTGCATTTATAAAGATCTATAGTTGTATAATTCTCATCTAAAAACACTGTTGTATAATATTCTCAAAATAGCTGGTGTAACATGCTTGCAGTTTTTAATCATTACTTCCAACCTTCCATTTCACATTGCCGTGTTCTGCTTCCCATTATTTTCCCTTATTTTAGCGCTGATACTGCTCTACAGAATTTGTAGCCTTCTGCCACCAACCCCAAGAGAAAGGGGCAGGCACGTGGTCCAGTTCCTGCAGTTGCCTGCCTGCCTTTCATAACTGCTTTCTAGCTCCTGCCTGGATCACGGCTATTCCTTTCCTGCAGGGATCCCTCCTATGGCCAGAATTGTTCTGAGAGAGATATGGGCCACGGATCCAATTGTTTAATAACAAGTGCCAGTCGGATCCCTTAAAAAAAAAAAAAAAAAAATCAGATACCTTAATGTAATTTCACTAGAACATTTAAACCTGTAATTTCAGAGTGAATAAGTGTAGTCAGACATCCATTGAAACTGCTCACTTGTGTAAACAGATGAAATTGTAATAATTGACTGTCATAAACAGTACAGAATTTAACAAGAAGAATACATTATACTTTTAGCAGATGTTGGGCAATGAGATTACTGGAGATTAGAGACCCAGACAGAGCAGGCACTGAAGAGTAATCTTTTTAACAGCTTATTCCACTTTTCCCCTTTGTTTATTCCATCTGTTTCTGTTTTGTTGAACAGTGTATATCCTTGCACAGATGGCCTGTCAGAACTAAACATTTTCAACTAAGCATGTTACTATATCCCCAGCCTTCTGGTCTGTGAAGTGTACATTTTTACCATGGTGTATTTTATACAAACACTGATTATCAAATAGCAGTTAACTTTGGAGGAAGCATCCAGTTCCTATCATATTAGATAAATATTTCCCTTCCCATACAAAGATGTTTAGGTGACTTATTAAGTGGAAGTCGCATCCCTCACTTGTTCCCACTTCTAAATATTTAGAAGGTGTAGTCCTTCATAACTAGGGTGAACATACATCCCTGTTTGGCCAGGACAGTCCTGGATTTTGTAGGCAGTTCCAGTGCCCTGTACAGTTGGTGAAAATGGAAACAAAAGTCCTGAATTCTGCCTGTGCTGCCTGGCCGGGCTCCTCCTGAGCAGTGGCTAGAGGTGGGAGGCGAGCTGGGCTGGGCACTGCTCCTCCTACCCGGGGCAGGGTGGGGAGAGTGCTTTTATGAGGGTGAACTGTTTGTGTGTGTGTGTGTGTGTGTGGTGCCCTGGGCAAAATTATTTTTTGGTACCCTTCTGAGAAGCAGCTGGAGGTCAGGGGTGGAGAGTGTCCTGAATTATCTTAAAAATAAGGTCACCTTATTCACAGCACTGGCATAATCTTAGCACAAAGTGACACAGGCTTGGTGGGTTACAGCATCTGACAGAAAAGGTCTTAACCCTCCTAAGTACAGATGATGAACTGTCCTGACAACTGCCTCTCTGACCACACAGCATCTACAAATTTAGGAGAACATGTCACAGCATTTTGTCTATATCAGAGCTGCATATGCAGTTCTAAAAAATGGTTTGTTCTGTTATGATCATTAGTAGGATGGGTGGAGGAATATTTTGTCCTCAAATATAAAAAACAGTAAAGCAGTTGTGTGTACAAAAAAGTTTGATTCACAAGTATTACAAAAATGCAGCTATAATATTTGCTCTGTTTAAATTCTGTTTACGAGAACTTAAACTTTATTTGATTCTTTTTGTATATAATTACAGAAATGTTACAGTCTCTGGCACAGCGCCCAGCTCCAGCAAATACTAATCGTGAACGGCGGCCTCGTTACCAACATCCAAAGGGAGCGCCTAATGCAGATCTAATCTTTAAAACTGGTGGGAGGTAGGACAACTCTTATTTAAAATGGTCAATTTTGCTCCTAAGCAAGCTACTGCATAAAGATCAATGCATTGAAAGAAAAGCTTTTTCTGTGTGTAGTGTTCTAGTAGTGTTCTAGTGTACTACTAGTTATTAACATACCTTGCTGGTCAGTGTATTTGTAACTCTGTGCCTATATAATATTGCCATCAACAGGGAGGTAATGCATCAGGATCAAAAAACTCTGGTTCAGTTTGTAAATTGTTGTTAAAGAATAAAGAGAGAGACACTGGTTCTTCATGGAAAGTGGGAAAAAATAGAAAAAACTTTACGAATGTTAAGGTTTCATGAATTTGAACTTGTAAGTTTAAGAGCACTGCTTTTACATTAGAAGTCATAAATAGAAGCAAAGTGGAGGGATAGAGTCCAAAATAACCTCACTGGATTTGCAACATAGAGGATACATACCAGATATTGGAATGAAAAAAGTATTTTAGTTTGCCCTTTCAGGAATAAAGCGATTTAGGCTTATTGTCAAACATCTGCTTCTGATGTTTCGGGGGAAACACAGAAGGTTCTGTAATTTTTCACCTCAAAAGAATACAGTAGAGATTTTTTCCCCGCAAAAGGTAACAGATACAGTTGGAGACAAGTAATGAGTTTAAATATTAGAAGTTTTTTGGCATATAGAATGAACTAATCTGGCAATGAGAGAGAGATTTGATTATATCAAAAGTAAGTTAATTCAAACCAATTCCAAATTACTGTTAATCTTGTCCATTAAGAACAAGGAGGGGAGGTACAAAAAATTGTAACCAGAAAATGTTGCTTGGTAGGAATCATAGAAAATTAGGGTTGGAAGGGACCTGAGGAGGTCATCTAGTCCAACCCCCTGCTCAAAACAGGACCATCCCCAACTAGACCATCCCAGCCAAGGTTTTGTCTAGCCAAGCCTTAAAAACCTCCAGGGATGAAGCTTCCACCACCTCTCTGGGTAACCTGTCCCAGTGCTTTACCACCCTCCTAGTAAGAAAATTCTTCCTAATATCCAGCCTAAACTTCCCTTGCTGCAACTTGAGACTGTTGCTCCTTATTCTGTCATATAATGCTGTCTTTATGCTGTTTGGGACAGGGAACACAGACCAGCTCCGCACCACTCCTGTCTTTTCCCAAGGAAGTATAAATTCTGATAATACGCTGTCCAGCAAGATGTTTAGACAAGCATGTCAGCAGGATTTAAAAACTGATTGTATATGCTTAAATTGTGACTAATGCCTACAGTGTTATAGGTTGGAGTAAAATGATACAGACCTAATTGAACTTTCTAATGGAAAGAGATCAACTAATAGTGTACAATACTGAAAGAGCTTATCCCCCATGTTTTTGGAGGTTCCACAATTGCCTGGATAAGTTATAGAGTAGGTTTGATCTTCTGAAGCACTCGGGTGCAGTGAAAGATAGGGTCTTGGCCTGATCCAGTGATCTAAATCCTATGTGTTCCTTTGCATTTGGTTCAAAACACCCTGAGGCTGGTGACAAATTATGCTGAAGACCTAGAAAACAAATCTTTTCTAGGCTTCCTTGAATAAGTTCATTAAAGCAAAAAAAATCTTTTCTTAAGGAGAAGTCCCACTGTCTTGTAAAAGTAGAGGGAAAATAGCTGTGACAGCCTAGTAAAACTTTATACTATGAAAACAATTGTGCTTTTTATGAGGAGTCATCCTCTCACCATTCATACCAGTGAGAAAACAGAAAACTGAGTGCCTTCTGCTAAAGCGAGTTACAAGATATGCCTGGAGCCTTTATTGACAAGAGAGAAATAATTTTCTCTTAAAATTATCTAATTATCTGAAGCTGTATGCTTCAGTCCTTATTGTGAAGTCAAACTAAGTTGTAATTTGAATGTTACTTTGAACTTTCCCTAGGCTCTTTCCCTAGGCAGAAATCCTGCTTTCAAGCAGCATGCATGGTACAAACTGTAACTCAAAGTAGCAGCATCCTGTACAGCTCAAGTGGTTGGCGTGTAGCCACTTTCACTCAGGCCAAGCAAACTTTAATGTAGGTAACTAGATGTAAGTCTGCAGTGAAGATCTGACAAATAGGGCCTTAGATATGTGCATAGGGAAAACTGCTTACATGCAGAACACTTTATCTAAAGTGTATGCTTTGGATAAGCGTCTAGGGTTTTTTGCAGGATGATTAGTTTGGGGTTGGGTAGATGGGAGAAGCAGATTGGGAAAGCTTTCTTCTAATTTAAAATAAGCTTACAATTTAAGTGCCCAGGTTCTCTGGTACAGAGGGTACCTGGCCCCTGGTGCATTGCCATGTAGCCTACAGGGCTCCTCATTGGTTCATGGAGAGGCCCACAGGCTGTGGCACTCAGGATAGGGTAGAAGGAGAAAAAATTCTTGAGGAGGTCTGAGCATGCGTGTAGATGCCCATGTATTTGGCTCCTTTCCCCCCACTCCACTCCCATGGGGCGTGGGACAGAACTGTGAGTGACTTGTCCAGGGGGCACCCAGCATGCGGAGAGGGGGTGGCAGCTCCTGCCACTGCATGTGCCCTGGGAGGGCATGGGGGACATGTGCCTCTGGATCTGCCCAGGGGAAAGTGGGCCGTAGCTGTGGGTTGGGGCTGGGGCCAGGGCTAAACTGGGCTCTTTCTGTCAGGGGGCTGGGCTGGGCTGTGCTTGAGGCAAGCAGCGGCAGCTCCTGGAGGGACACTTGAGGGGCTACGGCAAATTTTGGGGATGATTGCAGCCCTCCCATAGCCCCCCTCCCAGTGCCGCCACTGCCTGCCCTGGGCACAGCCCGACCCAGACCCCCACTGGAAAGTGCCTGGCTTAGCCCCAGCCTGCAGTGGCAGCCCACTTTCCCCTGGATAGATCGAGGGGCTTATGCCCTCCCGGGCTGTGTGCAGCAGCAGGAGCCTCCACCCCCTCCCAATGCCAGGCACCCCCTGGACAAGCCACTCACGGCTCCGTTCTGCGCCCCAGCCCCACTCCTACTCCATCCCTACCCCTGCTGCAGAGGCCAGAAGTCCATGGCTGGGCTGCCTTGCAGCCCTACTGCTGCCCTGCGTTTGGTGGGGTGGCAAGCCTTGTTAGTCCCCCACTTTCACTGCCTGTGGCACTGAACACTAGGTTTGGTGCACAGGGGCCTGGGCCCAATCCCCCAATCCTGGCAGGCAGGGGTAGCACGAAGCCTCATTTGGATCACAGACCAGCCCCACGCCAGTCACTTGGCCTGAGGGACCAAAACGTTGAGCCCTCTGTCCTAGTTCAATATCCTTACCACCTTGTCTTCAGTGGGACTTCCTAGTAGAGTGTTTTCTTTGTTCCTGCAGTGTTACCTCTCCCTCTCTTGGCAGACAGTGATGTATAGATGAGAAACTTTTACTATAGTTGAAAACTGGACTACACTTAACCTCTACAAACTTTTAAAGTATATTGGAGACTGTCCTAAGAACAGTAGTTAATAATAGCCCATTGAATTTGGAGAGGGGCACTTGGCATATTGGTATAGCCTTCTCACAGGATTAACAACTGACTTCACTTTGTAAGCTCTGATTATTTTCCTCCATGGAGTTGGCAACCTGTGCTAATATTTATGTAACAATATATTAATTTTCTTAAACAGTCTATGTAAACAGCATGTGTTAAAAAGGCACTGGAATTTTCTTTTTAAATGCAAGCTACCACTCAAGATATGGAACACAAATCTACTTGGAGTTTTCAGTTCTTTGCAGATTAACAACTATTTCTAAATGCCACTAAAATACTTCTGCTTAAAGTTTTAGGGAAAATATAAGTTTAGGCCTTCACAATGAGCTAGGTGAGACGTTTTTCCAAAGTGAAGAGTTATCAGTGGTTCCTGTTTTTCAAGTTCCAGAGTGCGTGCTTGCCACACTGCTTAGTCTTATATGATGCTGTGCCTTATCCACTATGCTGTCAATCGGTCCCATTTAGGGAACAGAGTTTGTTTACATTTTGGTATATTTCTGTTGTAAAATATTAATTATGCTGTAAGCAAGAGGCCCTAAAACTGTGAGCATAGACTTGAAGAACACTTCACTCATTGAAAGGCAGATTGATTGTTATACTCTTTCTCTTGGTAATATTTTATTCCATAAGTTATCCCTTTCATTAAGTGACATGAGTTTGTGGCATAAGGTGTTGTTCACTGTAAGCAAGGATTTCTAATGTGAGAGTGTGAGTTAGTAAAGTGGCATGCTTTTGTTGTTGTTTCATGGGTGTTCTCTGGTTTCTTATTCTTTCTCCTCGTATGCCTTTAGTGATCAGACTAGCAAATGGGAGGGTTTGCAGCAGTAATTAATCAGCGCTATGTAATGTTAGTATTTACTGAAAGTAGTGATGCATATGCTGTGCTAGGAAAGCCGTGCAGGGGTGTTTTCAGTTGCTGCTGAGATCCAAGCCAGTAAATACAATTCTACAAATACTTTAATTTTTCTAGGAGGGGTCCGTTGCCTCTTAAGCAGTATGCCAGCAATGGAAGAATTGGGTGTTTCACCTATATTTCAGTGTAATAAGTTATGGCATAAATACTGTTTGTAATGTGTCTAAAAGCTGTGTAGCTATGCCATGGAGATCTAACCATCCTATTGATAGATTTGGGGGGGGGGGAACCCAACTTTATTGTGGCAGCATTACTTGGGAATGTTTTTACTCTACAAATGTTCTTCTAAATATAATTGATGAGAAACTTCAGTCTGGCAAAGGAAATAAATTTGACAGCTATTTCCCACATGCAGTATTATCTTTCTGCTGTTTGTTATTTTAATTAGTAGCTGCTGGTCTTATGAAGGCATCAGTAGCACGCCTGTAAAGTTAAATTTATGCTCGAGGATTAGACCTGAGTTTCCTGAGTCGGAAGCTTTTATGTTCCAGCTCCACAGCCACAGTTTTAATTTCTGGTGCTTCTGGCTGTGTTTGGCCAGTGGTATCCTTGCCACAAGAGAAGTGGCAGTATTAGCACAGAGGGCTCCAGTTTAAGCAAAGTAGTGTTGGAATTTACTTTAAAAAAAGCAATAGAATAAAATTGAACAAATTGTCTTGATTTAATATCCAAATTTGACATGAGTTCTTTTCAGAAGAATAATTTCTGGGAGAAATACTCTATTTTCCATAATATGTATTAAAAACTGTCAGAATATCAGTGCTTGGTATCTTTCAGTATTTTTGGTTTGAGCAATTTTAACATGGACTTTTTCATCTTTCCATATGATTATGCTACATTGACCTAAGGGTTATGTTACAGTTTAAGAAATAATATCAATAATAAAATAACAAATAGTAACAATTTCAGTTCTTTCCAGGGTATCTAGTTTGATTATTTTAGTTAGTCCTATCAGTAGTTGGAAGGGATATCACAATTGTGTCGGTGTTAATTCAGGCCTTGCCTCTTCTTAGGCAAGTGTATTTTTTTTTAATAGCTTTATACTGTATCTTCCCCTTCCCCAAAGAGGCTTAGGGTGGTTTACAATCAAAACGAATTAGTAAAACAAGTAAAAACTTATAAAAAACCCAAAATCCTTAGGCTGTACCCCCAAATTTAACACTATGTGCCGAAGACCTGCCCAAATGAAAAGAAGTCCTACAGGGCTTTTAGTAGATGTCCAACCTCAGGCTCTAGCGTACCACAAGAAGGAGGGAATACCAAGAACAACTTAACTGGGTGCACAGATTGTATCGCAGGAGGTTGCTTTTAGCTGACATTGGGGAACATGATGGCACCTAAGATAGGGGAGGCATTCCCATAAGTATGTAGGGTCCTGACTTTTTTTATTTGTTTCTTATATGCCTGTGTAGATGTTTATGCTTTACATTTTACTGTGGTGTCAGAGTAGTTAAAATGCTAACGGTAAATACAATAAAAGAATTTCCTTGAATGTTCTGTTGATTCTGTGGGGAGTTAAGTACAGCTGAATTGGTTGTTTTGGCAAGCGTCTCACTTCTAGTCAAGTTCTTGCAAGATCTCAGACAATGAATCTAAAGAATGTTGCTGTTGCTTTTGGGTTTTGTGATTATTTAATCTCTGGTGTAAAGTTGTGGCAAGCTTGCTGTGTGCTGCAAGAAGAGGGTTCCAGAATTATAGTAGAAACCCCAGACTGATTGGGCATAAAGACTAGGGCTGTGCGAAGCTTCGGTCCCTAATTCGATTGGGCAGAGATCTGGCCCGGTTCAGTGGCCGAATCACCAAATCCGAATCGAATCAGGAGACCATTTCATCTCTCCAAATCGATTTGGAAAGATTCGGCAATTCAGACATAGACACATGTCCCAGGGGGACACAAATGGAGATCCCAAAATACTTCCCTATGGCAGGACCCTAGCCTGGAGTGAGCCGTAAGAAAGAAGACTTCCATAGAAAAAGTTGTGCTGAGAAGAGCCGCTGGCACAGTTTGTCAGCCACTTTTTTTATTTGTGGGTGGAAGCAGCGCCAGCAGATGACGTCATCAGAAACCGCTGCCCGGCTGATTTAAAAGCCAGTGGCGGGGAAACGGCAGGCAGCAGTGAAGCCAGAGATGGAAGGCGAGGCTGCTCCCCGAGCCCCACAATGACGCAGTCGCCAGCTCTACAGGGAACCGGACAAGGACCCACAGGAAGGTTCTGGCTCCTTTAAAAGGGGTAGACACCCAGCCTGTCAGAACAGCAGGGCCAAGGAGGACCGCATCAAAGGATCCTGACAACCACAGACACCAGATCTGCGAGAGGGGCGGGCTGATGCCCAAACCCCTACCGTTCTTTTCCTTTTTCTCTTCTCTTTTCTACTTCTTTTTTATATTACCAACTTGTGGGGTACCCAAGCCCCAAACCAGGAAAGGCATCCCCAATCGACCCACAGGGTCAAGGAGAAGAGCGGAGGCAGCTCCATGGAAGGTGACGTCCTGAAGGCAAGGTCAGGACAGGCATTGAGGCAGGACCAGTCCCACACCCAGTAGACACCTGAGGCAAAGAGAGACACTGATAGACAGGCAAGAGAGGACCAGAGCAGGAGGGAACATCAAAGAGGCAGACTGGCGATCCATCACCTGGTCATCCTGAGGGCTGGTGTATGGCTGGAATGTAGGGGAGGTGGAGCCCCAGCAACGCCCACAAAGGGCGAGATCCCATGAGGGAGAATTCTGCTACTAAAAGGAAGACCAAGTCGTGGCAGGAGAATATCGGGGTCTCCCTCGGGGGTGAACGCAGCCCAACATCCAAGTTGTGGGGACATGCCCCACAGTCTGAACTGGGCATGTGCTCTAAGGCCACTAGAGAGCACCTATATCAAACCAGGTGGGTGCAACAAAGCTTTAAATGTTTTTCTACATACCTGAAGGTAGCAGGCGGCTTGTGAATACTGCAACGGTGGATGGAATGTCTTACAGGAGCGTGGGGGCTTCCTAGTGCATTCAGCAGCAGACCCAGAAGTGGACCAGAAACACTCCGGTCCATTTCCAGGTCCAGTGGGGAGTGTGCTGGGGGGGGGGCCCTCCTTACCCACCTGGCTCAGTGACTGGTGCCTTCTAGGCATGCGTAGGTACCCGGGGTCCCCCCACAGCCAGTCACCCAGGCAGGGAGCTGTGTGGGAGCCCCCCAGCACACTCCCCAGCAGACTTGGAAGAGGACCAGAAGCAGTTACAGTTCACTTCCGGGTTTGCCGCCAAGCACGTGGGAGACGACCTTTTCTCCTGCCCCCACTCCCCTGGTGCTCCTGTGGGACTCTCCATCCACCCCAGCATCGCAGTGTTTATGAGCTACAGCTGGTACCTCAAGGTATGTAGAAAAAAACATTTAAAGCTGTGTCTATGGCCAAATCGCTGATTCTCCAAATCAGCATTAAATCTTCAGATTTGGGTTAGGCTGAATCAAATCAGGGACAGTGATCCAAATCAACGAATTGAATCACTATCCCTGATTTGGGCCGAATCCAAATTGAATACGGTCCATTTCGCACACTCCTAATAAAGGCAATTAATTTGCCATCAGTTAGTTAAAAGTTGTGTCTTTGTAGAGCAGGGTTGGCAGAACAAGCAGAGAACTTGTACAGAACAGGAAGTGGCAGTACTGATTCCATGTATGGAGCTTGGACATCAACCCTTAGACTGTGCCTTCAGTAAGTGCAAGATGTTACATTTACACATGTCAGCCTCATAGGCTTTCTGTTCAAGAAGGGTAGCTATTATGAAAATGTTCTTATAATAACCTCAAGTATATATTTTTGTTTAAAAAAGTAAGTACTTTAAAAAATGCTTTTTTCATAGATTGTAGGGGACCTCACAAGATCATTGGGTCCAGCCCTGGCACTAGGCAGAAAAGATAACTGGGGTCTGGTGACCCTAGCACTGTGATCACCCAGTCTCTTCCTGAAGATTTCTAGGGTAGGTGATTGCACTGTCTCTGGAGGAGGCTTATTCCACAGTCTAGACACCCTAACTGTAAAGAAACTTTTCCTAGTGTTAAGCCTGAGTCTTCCAGGAGTTCGTGGCCATTACTCCTGGTTTTCTCCAAGGGTGCCCTGGTGAACAGTTGCTTGCCAAGTCCTTGATGTAGTCCCCTGATATAGCGATAAGCTGCTACCAAGTCCCCTCTCGGCCTTCTCTTTTTCAGGCTGAAGAGGCCAGGGTCCCTCAGCCTTTCCTCATATGGCTTGCCGTGCCAGTCTTTAATTATATGGGTGGCTCTTCTCTGGACTCTCTCAAGCTTCTCCACATCCTTGTTGAAGTGTGGCGCCCAGAACTGGACACAGTACTCCAGCTGCAGTCTCACCAGTGCTGATTAAAGCGGAAGAATCACTTCCTTGGTTTTGCTTGAGATGCATCAGTTGATGCATGCCAAAGTATTGTTTGGCCTGCTGGCTACAGCATCGCACCGATGGCTCGTATTCATGCTATGGTTTATTATTACCCTCAGGTCCATTTCAGTCATGGTGCTAGTCAGTTTGGGGCTGCTGAGTCTGTCAGTATGTTAGGGATTGTTCATCCCCAGATGGAGCACTTCACACTTTTTAATGTTAAGCTTCATCTGCTTCTAGACTGCCCAACTTACAGGTGGACCTAAACAGGCTGACCTAAACAGGCTGGTATCTGCAGCCTGTCTTAAAGCATAACCACACTTCCCCATACCTTAGTGTCATCCATGAACTTGGTCAGTGAGCTCTTCACCCCCACATCCAAATAATTGATAAAAATATTAAAAGCACTAGACTGAGCACCAACCCCTGAGGGACACCACTGGCCACTTCTAGCCATGACGACACAGGTCTGTTCTTTAAAACTCTCTGGGTCCTGCCCCGCAACCAGCTCCCTACCCATCTGACTGCCTCACGGCTGAGTCCACAGTCCTTGAATGTACTCACGAGAGCATCATAGGATACTGGATCAAAGGCCTTTTGGAAGTCAAGGCATGCAGTGTCAACCTCCTTTGTTTTATCCAGGTGGTAAGTTACCTGGTCATAGAAAGAGACGAGATTGGTAAGACAAGAGCTGCCTGCAGCAAAGCCGTGCCAGAATCCTACCTTCTGCAAGCCTATCGTATATAGACTCCTTGATGAATTTTTCCAGGATTTTCCCTGGGATAGAAGTTGGGATAATTGGCCTATAGTTGCCTGGGTCCTCTCTCCTCCCCGTCTAGAAGATGGGCACAACATTGGCTCTTTTCTAGTCTTCAGGGACCTCCCCTGAGTGCCACACATTTTGGAAGAGTTTTGCCAGAGGTCCCATGATGACTTCAGCCAGCTCCTTTAGTACTCTCAGATGAAGTCCATCCTTTCATGCTGACAGTACTCTCAGATGAAGTCCATCCTCCTGCAGTTCAACAAGGAAACAAGGAGAAGTGCAAAGTGCTGCACGTAGGGAGGAAAAATATCCAGCATACCTACTGCCTAGGGAATGACCTGCTGGGTGGCACAGAAACGGAAAGGGATCTTGGAGTCCTAGCGTACTCCAAGATGAACATGAGTCGGCAGTGTGACGAAGCCATCAGAAAAGCCAATGGCACTTGATCGTGCATCAGCAGATGCATGACGAATAGATCCAAGGAGGTGATACTCCCCCTCTATCGGGCGCTGGTCAGACCACAGTTGGAGTACTGCGTGCAGTTCTGGGCACCGCACTTCAGGAGGGATGTGGATAACCTGGAAAGGGTCTAGAGAAGGGCCACTCATACAGTTAAGGGCTTGCAGGCCAAGCCCTACGAGGAGAGACTAGAGAATCTGGACCTTTTCAGCCTCCGCAAGAGAATGTTGAGAGGCAACCTTGTGGCTGCCTATCAGTTCATCACGTGAGCACAGAAGGGAATTGGTGAGGCTTTACTCACCAAGGTGCCCCCAGGGGTTACAAGAAATAATGGCCACAAGCTAGCAGAGAGCAGATTTAGACTAGACATTAGGAAGAACTTCTTCACAGTTCGAG